>KZ506616.1:2277-29038 GCA_002844005.1 Limosa lapponica baueri
GGGGCCATAGAGATCGACGTCTGGAGGACTGACAAGCAGCCTCCCCAGCAGGGAAATGGCTGTATTTCCCACTTTTCCGGAATACTAAATACTGGGATATTTTTGCTTTCCAACTGCACAAATTCAGGTGGATTTAGCTTTACCAGGAGCCCCAAATTGGAATTCCTTTTTTTTTTTTGTCCCCAGCACAGACCCAGAATCAGGGCTTTGGGGTATTTTCAATTGCCGTGGTGGCAGCTACCGCTCGGTGCAGCCAGCCCTGTTGTCACTGAAACCGGGAATAAACTGCTTTACACCAATGCAGTCTTAAGCAGCAGGCATTCTTTTTATTCGGCGCCGGGGACGTGGGGGATCTCTCCACCCAACATCTCCACTGAATGCGAGATTCACAGAGACTTATATCTATACAGAATATGCATAGTCATTACATTTCCTAGAGCTCATTATAATATTCACATCACCCTGTCACATATGTGCCATATCAAGGATTTCCCCCCCCAAAAACAAATATTATACATATGGGGGTTTCCCCCCCAAAATACATAACTATTTTCACCCCAAAGACTTATATATTTTTTCCCCCTAAATTTATTTTTCCTTCCTGAATATACATTTTATTTTCCCCCTAAATATATAAATATTTTCTTACACTTCTATAGAATTTCTCCTTAGACTGAGATCTATTTAGACTTATGTTTATGGTTATTACATAGAACATCAGTTTATCTACCTATCTGGGTTTGTTGACTCTAATATCTTTTTATAAATAAAGCATTTTAAACTAGATCTTCTAAAGCCTGTCCCCAGCCATGAGCTCCGCACCCAGGGTCTGCAAATAGATCCCGGGACACAGAGGAGGCAGGAAACGTTTATTCATTAAAGTACATAAGAAGTTCCCAGCAGTGAGTTGGCTACACGGCTCGGTGCCCAAACGCAGCAGGACAGAGGGACAAAGGTAAGGGAAAAGCAGGAGGAAGGACAGAGGGAAGTAGAGGTGTGGGACGGGGAACCAGAAAATAGGACACTGTGAACAAGAGAGGGGCAGGGAGCAGGACAGCCCCATAGAGAGCAGAGGGACTGCGCAAAAAAACAGGGGGAGGAACAAATGAGACAGGGAGCAGGAGAGAGAGCCAGAAGGGACCAGCGAGACCACAAGACAGAAACAAGACAACTGAAAGGGAAGAATTCTACAGTGACGGGGGATAGGAAATGTGGGCAAGAAATTAAAAAAATATAAACAGGGACCCAGACAGAGATAGACGTCAAAAGCAAATTTTGAAAAGCACCAGGGTACACAAAACATAGGCAGGAACTAACAGATAAAGAAAGTGAAAAAAGTGACAGCGTGCAGGACAGAGAGGGAAGAACTAGGAATTCTAGACAGGGAGATGGCTAGAGGGAGACGCAGACAGAAAATTTTGAAAGCAGCAGGATACAAGAATCATACACCAGAATTAAAACATAGGTACATAGAACTGCATAGAGAGAGATGTAGAAAGAAAACTTGAAAAGTGACAGGGTACAAGAAACACTGGCAAAAAATTAAGCTTAAGTTAGGAAGATAAAGAGAGGGAAAGGTAACAAGAAAATTTTAAAAACTACTGGGTTCAAGAAACATAAGCAAGAATGAAAAAGAAAGGGATAGAGAGCTAGAAGGAAAGGTTCCCATGCAGCGATACAGGCTGGGGGCAGAGTGGCTGGAGCTGCCCGGCAGAAAAGGACCCGGGGGTGTTGGTCGACTGTCGGCTGAACATGAGCCAGCAGGGTGCCCAGGTGGCCAAGGAGGCCACCAGCATCCTGGCCTGGATCAGGAACAGCGTGGTGAGTAGGACTCGGGAGGTGATCATCCCCCTGTACTCGGCACTGGTGAGGCCCCACCTCGAGGGCTGTGTCCAGTTTTGGGCCCCTCACCACAAAAAAGACCTTGAGGGGCTGGAGCGCGTCCAGAGAAGGGCAACGGAGCTGGTGAGGGGTCTGGAGCACAAGTCTTGTGAGGAGCGGCTGAGGGAGCTGGGGGTGTTCAGCCTGGAGAAAAGGAGGCTGAGGGGAGACCTTATTGCTCTCTACAACTCCCTGAAAGGAGGGTGTAGCCAGGGGGGGTCGGTCTCTTCTCCCAAGTCACAAGCGATAGGACAAGAGGAAACGGCCTCAAACTGCGCCAGGGGAGGTTCAGATTGGATATCAGGAAAAAGTTGACACGGAAAGGGTTATTAAGCCTTGGAATGGGCTGCCCAGGGAAGTGGTTGAGGCACCATCCCTGGAGGTATTTAAAAGATGGTCGACATAGTGCTTAGTGACATGGTTTAGGGATGGTGTTTATCAGTTAAGTTGATGGTTGGAATAGATGATCTTAAAGGTTCCTTCCAACCCAGACAAACCTATGATTCTATGAAAAGTGATGGGGTACAAGAAACATAGTGCAGAATTAAAGAATAGGAACAGGGAGCCTGGTAGAAGTAACCTGTGGGGGGTTAACCTAGGCTGGCTGCTGGGTGTCCACCGAGCCACTCTATCGCTGCCCTTCCTCAACAAGGCAGAGGGAGAAAATACAGCGAAAAAGCTTGTAGGTCAGGATAAGGACAAAGAGATCACTCACCTGCCACAGGCAAACAGACTCAGCTTGGGGAAGTTAATTTAAATTTCTTGTCAAATAATGAGAAATAAGAACAAATCTAAAAACCACTTTCCTGCCACCCCTCTCTCTTTTCCTGTACTCATCGCCACTCCTGATTTCTCTACATCCTACCCCTGAGCAAGGCCGGGTGACAGGGAGCAGGGACTGTGGTCAGTTCATCTCATATCGTCTCTGCCTCTCCCACAAACATTAAGCCTCGCACAAAGCAGCCTTAACATCTTGGAGATGCGACCTGCTTCACTATCGCTGAAGAGGCTCTCCCACATAGCTCTGCTCATCCCAAAAAGCACTTACTGAAGAGCTGCCCTTGCAACTGGCTGGTGGCTACTTGATCTGACTTGACAGTACCACCTTTGCCTCAATAGTCTACCAGATCCACACATTAACCACAGACTCTTACCGCTGTTCCACCTACCCCTGACTCTACACCCCTGGGCAGGGTGGCTCCAAACACACACATGCACAAACCGACACTACACACAACATGACAAACAACACACCTCAAAGGTGAGAGAAAACTCTCAGCAAGAAGAATGACACCTGCTTGGAAGACGCCATCAGGCAAGAAGAACTGCGGGAGCATAAGGGTGATGGGAGGAGGCTCTAGGGAAACCCCAGAAACTAAGTGTAGAACGTCATGGCCCAAGACAAGAAGTGACTCTCAAAACTGAGATGATGTCCGTACAGGAAGCCAGGCTTCAAGACCTAAGAATTAAGGATGCAGGGAAGAAGACCCAGTCCCTGAAAACTGACAGGTAGGGAGCAGCCAGGAACAACTTGGCAACTGAGAACCAACCAGAAATTTCTGAGACACAAAACGGATCGACGCTTTAAGCTTGTAACGCAAGAAAAATTGCCCTGATTGGGGCTATGCTTATGAGTTCAGGCGTTCGAGACTCCAGGGGTGGTGCCCGAGGCACACACTGTGCTCCTTAAGCGTAAAGATGACATCGGGACCCAAGGAAGGTCTAAGACACAGAAGACAGACCATACAAACTATACAATAACAGACACAGGCTGGAACTGCCCTGCGAGGCACAACCTGGCTTCATGCTGAAAAGTAACCCGCTCCCTACACTTGCCCAAAGGGGACCACAGCTGTAAAGTGCTCTCCCATACACTAACTTCAAAATCCCTCCCTGCAACTCCCAACCTTGTCCCCTCCTCCCAGCCCCTCCCCAGCCCTGGTCCCTAAACTTAGATCTAGGAGGACTGGGGGTCTTAAATTCCCTATTGAAAAAAAAGTAACATATCAGCTATCTGGGACATTTCTGCAATCACCAGGTTCGTCTTCATCATCTGCAACTAAAAAAAAACCCAAACAACACCTGCAAGAACCATCAGAGAAGTCAATGCCAACATCTTCCACAACTTCCCCTACCTCAAAAGTTCAATAAGATTCTGCTCAGCTGCTCATTCTGGAGTGAGAAGCTGTGGCCATCGTTGCTTGAGATACCAAGAAACAAAATTCCTGTTGCACATGTGAGAAGTTACTGGTCCCACACTCCTCCTCGCTACTGCCCCATCTCACCTCTAATGCTCATCAGATTCCAAAGGCAGGGCCCTGCAAAACCACAAGGTAAATACTTGACAAAGCTGCCATATCATACTTCACCATTAGACACCAACACGACCCACAACCACCTCGCTTTCTTGGCCCAAATGCACATGCTGAGATACTGCCCCAAACCTCAGCCAGCCCCCAGCTACTCCTCTCTCCCACTCCTTTACCTTGGCCACTCGCCCACCTGCCCTCTGTAATTTTGAGCTGCAACTATAAGGCTTGCGCACCACCTGTACAAGAGACCAAAGGACACTTAGAACTTAACCCACAATACAACATTAACTCGTATTGTTCTTGCACCTACCCCTGACTCTACACCCCCGGGCAGGGCAGCTCCACGCCAGACACACCCCTGTGCAGCCCAACACCACACAACATGATAGACAATGCGACTCAAACATCAGACAACATTCTCCACAAGAAGAATCGCCTCCAGACCAGAGAAGCCCTTGGTCAAAAAGACCTGCAGGGCCGCCGACCTGATGTCAGGAGGCTCTACGGCGATGCCATAGGAGAATCAAATGTAATGGCTCGCTACAAGAAGCTCCTGTCAAAACAGAGAGGATGTACGTGCAAGAAGCCTGGCTTCAAGACCTGAGACCATAAGGATGCAGGGAAGAAATCCCAGTCCTTGAAAACAGATTGCTAGAGAACAGAGCTGCTCATGGAGCCGGGAATGCTGCTGCAAAAAGAGGACCATCCAGAAACATCCAAGATGCAAGTCCGATCTGTGCTTTAAGATTCTTATGCAAGAAAAGAAGCGCCCATTGGGCAAGATGCAGATGACGGCAGGCATTTCAGACCCTAGGGGTGGTGCCCGAGGCACCTGCCGTGCCCCTTGAGCACACACAAGGACATCAAGACCTGAAGAGAGTCTAAGACACAAGAGACAGACCACACAAACTACACAACAGACACCGACCGGAACTGCCCTGCCCAGCACACGCTGGCTTCATGCTGAAGAGTAACCCGCTGCCTTTACCTACCCAGAGGGGACTGCTCCAGGACAGCCCCCTGCCCCACCCTGATGTTAAAACCCCTCCCTGCAACACATAACCTTCTCCCTTCCCTCCCCTGAACAATCGCCAGTGCCAGACCCTCAACTGAGCTTTCAAAGGGCCAGGAGCCTGAAGGCATCCTCCACAAGGCGAACCACAGTCAGCCAACTGGATCAGTCCTGCAGTCCCTAGGCTCCCACAGATCATCTGGAAAAAAACAAAAAAATAAAAGGAAAGAAGGAACAAGCGATTCCACACACAACAGTGAGCATCACAATGGCCAACACGGACCTTTCTGGCAACATCCTCCTCCTCAGATGCACCCTGTCATTCTGCTCACCTGCTCTGCACAGATTCCAGAGTTGGACTCATCAGCAGTCACTGTTTGTGGTGCCTAAGAAACCAAGAGATACAAAAATACCACTGACCATGCAAGAACTCACCAGCCGCAGGCACCTCCTCTCTACTACCCTGAGCTCACCTCAGGTGCTCATCCCGTTCGAAAGGCAGCCTGCACAGCGCCTGCAAAACCAGAGAGAAACACTTCACTGAGCTGCCACCTAATAATACTTTGCTATTAGACACCAACCCCGCCCACAACAGCCTCGCCAGCTCGAACCGCTCGTCAGTGTGCAGCATCACCCCTCTGAGCCCGTCTGCGGCACCTGCAAAAACCCAAGCAAAACGGCACATGCTGAGATACTGCCCGAAACCACAGCCTGTGTGCACAAATTCCCATCTCCTGCCCCTTTACCTTGACAGCTTAAGGGCCCATCCTCCGTGAGTTTGGGTTGCCAGCTTCAGGCTTGCACACCACCTGTAAAACCCAAACAACATGGGTTGCTTAAAACTCCACCAGCAATACAACAGCTGAAAAAGAAATGATACTTCAGCCCAGCAATCACTGCTCACCTTGCTCAAGTCAGTCCTAGTGCTCATATCCCACATCACTCATCTATTCAAAGCTGCAAATAGAAAAGTCAAAACCTAAAAGTCTAATACCACACATTGACCCACCTACTTACAGTGCTCCGCTCTGCTACGCTGCCCTGCACAGCTTGTCCCTTTGCATCTTAAAAACCATCGAACAAATCACATGGATACAGACGGACAGCTTCATTATGCAAAATGTCTTGTTTCTACATAGGAATACCATCTAGAGTCTAAGTACAGCCTGCCATTAAAAGCCCACAAACTTTAAGCCCCACACAAAGCAGCCACAACATCCATGTCGGCGATCCAGTCTGCTTCCCCACTGCTGAACAGCCCCTCCCACAGAGCTCAGATCGTCCCCATAAAACAGTAATGAAAAACCTGTCCCCACTACCCGCTGACAGCTACTCAATCCAGGATGGCAGTACCACCTTTTCCTCAACAGTCTGGACAGATCCACATGTTAACCACAGACTCTTACCGCTGTTCCACCGACCCCTAACCCTGCACCCCTGGGCAGGGCAGCTCCAAACCAAACACACACAAGCACAGACCGACACTACACACAACATGACAAACAATACACCTCAAAGGTGAGAGAAAACTCTACGCCAGAATTTTGACACCTGGCTGGAAGACACCATCAGGCAGGAAGGCCATGATGATGACATGAGGATGTTTTAGGGAAACCCCAGGCAGTGTGTACAACGTAATGGCCCGGGACAAGAAGAGACTCTCAGAACTGAGATGATGTATGCACAGGAAGCTGGGCTTCAAGACCTAAAAACGTAAGGATGCGGGGAAGAAGTTCCACTCCCTAGAAACAGATGGCTACAAAGCAGAGCTGCTCAGGCAGACAGGAACAGTGCCGCAAATGAGGACCATCCAGAAGTTTCTGTGACTCAAGAGCGATCCATGCTTTAAGCTTGTAACACAAGCTTTTCTTGTAACGCTGCTTTTCTTAAAGCAGCACCCTACTGGGGCTATGCTGATGAGAGCAGGCATTTAAGACTCTAGGATGGTGCCTGAGGTGCATGAGATGTGCGAGATGCGACCTGAGGAAGCTCTAAGACACAGAAGACAGATCACATAAACACCAAAACAGACACAGGCTGGAACCATCCTTCCTGGGACACACCAGCATCATGCTGAAAAGTAACCCGCTCCCTTTACGTACCCAAACGGGACCGCTCCAGGACAGCCCTCTGCAACACCCTGATTTTAAAACCCCTCCCTGCAGTTCCCAACCCTGTCCCCTCCTCCCAGTCCCTCCCCGCCCCGGTCCCTCAACTTAGCTTTCAGAAGGCTGGGGGACTGAAATCCCCTGTCGAGAAAAAGACAACACATCAGCTATCTGGGACATTCCTGCAGTTATCAGGTTCCTCTTCATCATCCGCAATTAATGCTCATCCACTTCCAAAGGTGGCTCACAGAGCACCTGCAAAACCAGAGGGTAAATACTGAACCAAGTTGACATATCACACTTTACTATTGGACAACAAAACAGCACACAACCGCCTCACCTTCTCTGCCTGCTTATTGGTATGCAGCTTCACCCCTCCAAGCCTGCGTGTAGCACCTGAAAAATTCAAAGCAAAAGGCACATGCTGAGGTACTGCCCAAAACCTCAGCCTGCCTAAAGCAATTCCCGTCTCCCATGCCTTTACCTTGGCTGTTCGCCCACCTGGCGCCCATGATTTTGGGCTGTTGCTTTGAGTCTTGTGCACCACCTGTATAATGGAAGCAAAGGACACTTAGAACTTCACCCACAATACAGCACTTGAAAAAGAATTAATACTTCAGCCCACTAGTCATTGCTCACCTTGCCTGAGTCACTCCGGTGCCAATATCCTGCTATACACATCACTTTACATCTTCAAAAATAAAATAAAAAAAAAAAACCCACACCACAAACCAACCGCTACCAAACCCTACTACAGTCACATAGCCACCAGATGCATCTTTCGTCCAACACCATGCACTGACCCACTGTCTTACAGTGCCCTGCTCGCCTCATCCATTGCTCTTTGGTGCGCATTTGTCCCTCTGTACCTGGAAAAAACCCAATGGTAAACAAGTCAGCCAGGTGCTGATTAGTAGTTGAACAATTGAAGGGGTCTTGTTTCATTCAGGAATACTGCCTAGACACCAACTGCAGTCTGCCGTTAAAAAAAATAGGAACAAACATTAAACCCCACACGTACAAGCCTTAACACCTTCAATCTGCTTCACTAGCACCAAACAGCCCTGCCCGGAAAGCTCTGATCATCTCCATTAAACACTACGGAAATGACTGGCCCTGCCCATGCCTACTTGATCTACCATGATGATACAGCTTTTGCCTAGACCATCAAGGCAGATCAACATGTTAACCATCCACTCTTATGGCTGTTCCACCTACCCCTGACACTACAAGCCCAGGCAGGGCAGCTACACGCCAAACACACCCCTGTGCAGCCCAACACCACACAACGCTATAGACAATGCGACTCAAAGATCAGACAACACTCTCCGCAAGAAGAATCGCCTCCAGACCAGAGACGCCCTTGTGCGAGAAGACCTGCAGGGCTGCAGCGCTGACATGTGGAGGCTCTACGGCGATGCCATAAACATGTCAAATGTAATGGCTCGCTACAAGAAGTTCCTGTCAAAACAGGGAGGATGTACCTGCAAGAAGCCTGGCTTCAAGACCTGAGGCCATAAGGATGCAGGGAAGAAATCCCACTCTGTGAAAAAAAGAAGGCTAGAGAACAGAGCTGCTCACGCAGCCAGGAATGACGACACAAAAAGAGGACCGTCCAAAAATGTCCCAGATGCAAGTCTGATCCGTGCTTTAAGATTCTTATGCAAAAAAAGAAGTGCCCTTTGGGCGCTATGCCAACGAGTACAGGCATTCGAGACCCTAGGGGTGGTGCCTGAGGTGCCTGCCGTGCCCCATAAGTGCAAAGAGCAAGGAGGACATCAAGACCTGAGGAAAGTCAAAGACACAGAAGACAGACCACACAAAATACACAACAAACACATGCCAGAACTGCCCTGCCCGGCACACGTGGCCTACCCAGAGGTGACTGCTCCTGGACAGCCTCCTGCCCTACCCTGACTTTAAAACCCATCCCCTGCAACTCCTGATCTTGTCCTCTCCTCCCAGCCCCTCCCCAGCCCTGTTCCCTCAAACATAGCTTTCCAAAGGCTGGCTGACAGAAACCACGATAAACACATAATTGATACGTTCCTGCAGTGACCAGGTTCCTCTGCATCTGAAAAAAAAAAAAAACAACAAAAAAAAAAAGGAAGAAACCACAGCTCTACAAGTGAGCATCATGACAGTAGATGCCAACCTCTTCCACAACACCCTCCTCCTCAGAAGCACCACGGCATTCTGCTCACCTGCTCCACACCGATCCCAGAGTCAGAGGCTGCAGCGACTATTGTTTATGGCACCTAAGGTACCAAGAAACACAATTTTACCATTGTGCTTGTGCAAAATCAGCAGTCCTGTGCTTCTCCTTGGTGCTACCCAGCTCACCTCAAATGCAAGAGGCTAGAACACACCAGACTTCATTAACACCCTGTGTGAGCCGATGCAGGCAGGATGCAGGAACAACCACAAAACCATGGATTAAGGGCAAAGAACAAATTTAATCTCAATACCTCATGGATCAGGAAACCTCTGAAGCAGCACCTGGGCAGAGGCAGGCAAGCAGGGGATGCAGGCACCGCGGAGCGAGAGACAGTCCTTACTAGCAAGAGAGTCCTTGTTAGCAAGGCAGTGAGAGAGCTCACGCTTGCTGTTCTGGCCTGTATTTCAAGGATTCAGGCAGGCAGCTTCCAGCTGCGCTTTGGTCACTTCAACAGCAGGGCAGGAATCTCGAGCATGTTCGATAAGGTGCCCCTGAGTCTATCCCAGGCTGATGTTACCTAGGTGCAGATATTCTACTTGTTGAACACACAAAACTACACAACCATTAGTGTGATAGATGTGTTTTCCAGCAGCCCACACGCGAGTCACTTCAGCTTGTTTACAGTCCTCCTCACCAATCTTCTGTTATTTTCCCACACTCGGTCATTCACCTTATGCTGAAAGGGTGTATCTATGTTTACATACATTCCATAAAAATACTTATGCTCTAAAAGTATTTGACTTTCCTTTGGCACTAATTTAACTTGCACAGCTGTGAATTGATACCATTACACTATCTATCTCCAAAACACACAGTTATAATTTGACTACGGCCTTTTCTGTGTGCTACCTGATGAGGAGGGACATCGGGCCAGCTGCACTGCCCAAGAGAGATGCTTCTGGACTGACGGGGAAACGTCGCTGAAAGCAAGACAGAAATGAAGTACTTCAAAGCACTGTCTAAATATCAGGGGAAAAAAAATCCGATACATTGTCACCTCTCTTAAAGATTTAGAACAAATATCTAACTGCTTAAGTACACTTAATAAATTGTATGCTACAGCTATACTGGCAGTTGCAGTTTAAACCATGCAAGTCACTTTGTAAATTATACAAGTTTTGTTTCACATAGAAAAATTCCCGATAAGAGATTAGGTAGGAAATCCCCAAAATGGTTTTACTTTTGGCGGGGGGGGAATCAAATTCCCAGTGATGCAATCCATCAGGCTACCAGAAAGGACAGGCAGATTGGCGAATGCTTTTGGCTGTGCTGAACATGCAGAGGAACACATTTTTACGATATCTCGGCTGTTACAACCCAGAACCCAAAGACCAGCACTGCCATCAACTTTTGGAAGATGTGCTGTGTTTGGGTCTATTTTTTTTTGTCTTATTAAGAGAGTGCAAAGTCTTGTTGCTGATGACTTCAACTGCCGAGTACATCATCTCTGAAGATCTGCTCTGATGGGAACTTTGTAAGATGCAACTGCTTTGAATGAGAAACATTCCCATTTCGGAAAAATCTCTTTCCAACTGAAGTAAAAATTACACACTGTAGGTTACAGAAAAAGGACATTATTGAAGCAACAGCTCACCAAAACCGTATCAGGACTCGCTGTCACTAGTTATGAGGCTGCTGATTCTTCGTTGGAAAGCCTGATAAACACACAGAAGCAACGCCGATTCGTCCTGTTTTGTCCATGTCTCTTCTTTGATCTCGATTGATTTCAGTACAAATGCTAGTATCTCCGTTAATTTTTTGAGTACTACTATAAGGTATTTTAAAGACTTATTGACTGAAAAAGCAGTCTGAACATCTGAACTCTTACGAACAGTTTTTTCCCCTTTTTTAGTACAAAAGTATTTTCACAGTATCATCTAATAGCGTGCAAAAAGAGATTATCTTTCAGGAAGAGAAAATAAATGGAAGGAAGTAAGCTTTGCATAGGCGTAATCATGCTCCAGAACAGACCTTATTTTTAGTACTTGTGTTAAAATATTTCACAGAAAAAGTGTAAGAGAGCTGGCACATCCTTCATGTTAACTTCAAAGTTCATACCACAAGTACCTTAGGAAAAACGCAGACGCACATCAGAGACGTACCTTGTACTCGCAGGGCACTCCGGATCCTCTCCATCCATCCTGTGCTGTCACGGCAGAAGAAAGGGTGACTCCGGAGAAACAGTGGCAGCTGACGTTCTGCCGAGAGAGGAAAAAATGCTTTAGCATAAAGATGGGTAGGAATCTAAAGCCTCCTTCTTTCGTGGAGGTTTGCAAGGACTACAGCCGAGTGGAGGAAAAAGTATTTGGCATTATCTCTGGTACAGTTGCTGATACGGGCCACTAGAGTTTTTGCATTTTTTAGACAACCCTGCCTTTTTTTGACTGGCAGCTTCACTTGCACTAGAGCCACTTTCCCCGATACACGCAGGTGACAGGCATAGATGCCTACCTGCATTTTTTTGAGCCTACGTAGAGCCAAGGTGGATGGAAAAAGAGGATCCAAAAGGACGGAAAAGAAGCGGGAGAGGGAACAGGACAGAAGAACAGGGAAGCAAAAAAAACAATCACAGCCATGTGCAAAAGAGAAGGCAGCAGGCGAGGGCCAGGGAGCACTCGGGATTCACAAGAGGGGCGACAGGGCCCCAGGAGCTGGGAACTCACCACAGGCCTTGTGCTCGGTACTGCCAGGAGAATTTGACAGGTCACATGTTTCTTTCTCCTTCTCTCCTCCCTTCCTCTTCTGTCAATCCGGTCACTTGGCTGTCCTCCAGCTAAGAGAATACCTGGTGTCTCAGAGGTCTTACAAGACAAGGCTCCCCAGACTCGTAGCCTGGCTGGCCCCCGTGCCCTGCGGCCGTGCCGTGCTCTGGGATACACACAGACCCCGTGGTGCACGTTGGCCATCCGGCTTCTGGGCGCTGCGGAGAGGGCCCCTTCCTCACCCGGAGAGGCAGGCGCTCTCCTGCCTGCAGTGGGAGGCAGCTGCCAGCCGGATGGCCTTCCATGTCTTATTCTGTACCTTCCTCTGGCCTCTCCAGCTCCATCCGTGGCAGCTCCTGCCCACAGCCAGTCACTGCTCCACCTTTTTGCCCTGTGCCCTGAGGAGAGGCCAGAGACAACCCATACGCACCTGAGGTGGGTGCCACAACACCATCTCCAGGGGAGGAATGGACAACGGCTGCCTCTGGGAGAGGGAAAGAAGAAACAGTGACCATTGTTAGTGTAGATCTTCCCTGGACGAACCCTATTCTTTCTGCAGGGGCTTCTGGAGATGATGCTCTTTTCCCTTGCTGCTGCTAACAGCACCATTAAGGGAGAATCAAGCTCATTACAGAGCTAGCTAATGGCCTTCACAACAGAGCTTGGGGTGCCTGGGGCTACAGGACAGGCTTCAGGGGAGGTGCTGGAGCTGGGGACAGCCACACAGGGCAAGCGAGGCTGGGGGAGACTCCAGGGGAGCTCTGGTAACTTGGCGAGGCACCCAGCATCTGTGCCTGGGCAGTGTCTGCCTTATAGTTCTTGTACTTCCATGGGTTTTTCAGTGCTTTCTGTCCTTGAGGACTTGTCTAGTACTATTAAGGAAAAAAGTTGGAGAGATCATCAGTGTGACTTTAAATTGTCAGCAGCTTACAGTAAATAATTTACTTTGCAAACGGGGATAGTTTTGAGAAGGTTTTCTCATGGGATCTGAGTCTGCTTTGTCACACAGTCTATCCAGGATGCAGCTCTGGCAGAAGGTCGGCAGAATGCATGGTCTCGCTAGAAATGAAGTACCACCCCATGGCATCCTCTTTGGGTTTTTTTAAAGGAAACTAAAACACACACATTTTGATAATAATATTGTTATTGCATTTAGTGAAGTACTTTCCTACACAGCTTACTGGGGCATCTATCTCTTTCTATCTATGACCCTGAAAAATTAAGTTTAATTCCCTACCGGGTCACGTTGCTGACGCAATCGATGTAGCTGCAATAAAGGAACGGGTATCGCCGTTTCCAGTAAGGGCCGCTTTCTCCGTTCGGTGCTTTGCAGGACGTAAACTCGGGGCAGGTGAGAAACGGACCTCCCGCCGCCCCCGGTAGTTGGCCCCGCCCCTTTCCCAGGGGATTGTGGGAAGGGACGGGCGGTGGGCGCGGCCGGCACGGATGAGCCGCGCGTGCGCGGGGCCGGCTGCGCTCTGTGACGTCATCGCCGGGAGCGGCTGCTTGCGATCTCGGGCCTGGGTCGCCGCCGCCGCCGCCCCCCGGTGCTGGCCATGAGCAAGCGGAAGGCTCCCCAGGAGAGCCCCAACGAGGGCATCACCGACTTCCTCACGGGTAGGCGGGGGAGCGGGGGGGCGAGGGCCAGGGCCAGGGCCGCGAGCCGGCTGCGCTCACCGCGCTTCTCCCCGCAGAGCTGGCCAACTACGAGCGCAACGTGAACCGGGCCGTTCACAAGTACAACGCGTACAGGTACGGTCTCCCCCCTCCCCGCCCCGGGGCCCAGCCCGTCGCCGCGGGAGCCGGGCCGGCATCGCCTTCGGGTGCTGACCGGCCCCGATCCGCAGGAAAGCAGCCTCAGTTATTTCCCGGTACCCCAGCAAGATACGGAGCGGGGCTGAAGCCAAGAAGCTGGTAGGTGCCCCCGCCCGGGTGCCGGTGGGGTCCTTGGGGCAGCTGAGGTGGGGCTGGGGGGCTTGGGGCAGCGCGGGGCCTAGCGTGGCTGCCGAGGGGTGCCGTGGCCGGAGCGGGGCACCCCGGCTGAGTCTCTGCCTTGCGAGGGTTCTGCTGTGGCAGGCTTCCCCTGTGCTCTGTTGCTGCTTCATGAAATTTGGGGAAGTCGAGCAGTGGTAAACAGAGCCTCGTTCAAAATTATCGCTTTAGGGGAACTTATAATATAGCCCTTGTTTATGCTGCTTGTATTGTACCCATGAATTCTTGTGCTCCCTGACGGTCTTGCATTTTATCGAGGTCTCGATGGCATCATAGTTCTTTCTGGACTCTAAATTCTGGGGAGCTTTCCTTTTTTTCTAGATATAATGGCTTTAAGTGATCTTGAAGTTAACTGATCTCTTGCCCACATCCTCAATATTTAGGATGGAGTAGGTGCTAAAATAGCTGAGAAGATAGACGAGTTCTTATCCACTGGAAAACTACGCAAACTGGAAAAGGTGGGTTTCTTTCCCTTGTGCTCTATCTCTCGATAGATGTTTTTCTTTGTACCTTGCAAAGTAGCTTGCTTGCTTGCTGCAATTTCTGCTGTCCTTGGAGAGACCAGTGTAAAACTTAAGAATGGTGGACACGGAGTCTATGGCAAGTAGAAAGCAGGGAATGAGAAGCCAAGGGCTCAAAACAGTCTATTTATGAAAATATTTTAGGTTATATAATCAGCATGTGAATATCTTCTGTGAGAAGTAGAATTTTGACTCTGAAAGGCTATGGAGTTTCATGGTTTAACCATACGGTTCACCTTAGCATCAGTAGCTAGGCAGTTTTCAGGCTCGGTACACATGGCGTTATTGTGGTACAGAGTATTACCCCTGGTACTGTTTTGCACTGATTTTAGTGACCCTCTAAAGCATAGTCTGACTAAGCTGTTTCATCTTCTCAAGTTTTCTTTGTTTAATGCAAGTACAGTAAAGAAGAGTTTGGTTTGTTGTTTTGTTTTTGCAGATTCGACAAGATGATACAAGTGCATCTATCAATCTACTGACACGAGTTACGGGCATTGGGTAAAGTTGTTTGGTTGGTTTTGGTCCTTCTCCTGTTTATTTAGTGGACTTATGAACAGAATTTGGGTGACTGCAAATAATGAAGAGAATGAGTTTGAGTTGATGCTGCTGTTCCCACAGTGAGACACCATAGTTACGATGACATGATTGGCTGAGAAGAAAGGCATAGAATTGTCGGTTACAGACTTTGAGGTAGAGGAGTAGAAGTGGAAAGCTTCTTTGTGGAAGGAGAGAGGAGCCAGTGAAGAACACAACTATGAAAGTCTGAGAAGAGTGGAAGTGAGAAGTCCCTTTAGGACTGTTGTTGGGAAGTTGGGTCCGGGGACAATGGTGCTCTGTTGTGTGTTTGTAAAAGGAGTAGTAAAGCCCTGAAATAGGGGACGAACTGCAAAAAAGCCATCAGGGCAGTTGTGCAACATTTGAAACCCTTGAGGTTGAGGGTAGGGAATATGATCATTCTCAAGTAATTCTGAGGGAAAACACGCTCGGAGTTTGAGGATATACTGGGATTTGAGAATGCCTTTGACAAATTGGGATGGGATGCAGGAGGAGAAGCTTGGGTGCTGTCTTGTCTCAGAACAGTGGAAGTTGCCCCTCTTGGTCTGGAATCTGGCAAGACATGCAGGCGAAGGTAAGAAAGGAAATAAATAGGAGGTCAAGATCTGACAATTCTATTGTAATGTAAGAGTTTTATTGAGGAAATTAATTCAAAGCCTTGAAAGGTGGGTAACCGGTGGGTTACAGCTGTAACCGTGGGATTCCAGAAGAGTTTCCCCGGAAGGGACTGTGTTTTCAGGCTGGTGGTCCTCAGCACTTTGAGGTATTGGAAAGGTATCTGGGTATAACATTACTTGAATGCCTTTCTCACTGTTGAAATACTGTTCTTTTCCCACAGTCATGCAGATTATTCTAATGACAAACCCTTAAAGGGGCAAAAGGTTCAGCCATTCCCTTGAGTGGTGTGCTTAAGGCAAAGTCTCCAGCCAAACTGGAGATGGGACTGCTTTGCTGTACTCTTAGTTGCAAACTGGAGCCTTGCTGGGTTTTTTGAAGTGCTAGCCTAAAGACACTGTGTTGCTGTTGCCTTAAGCTAAAGTAGTTCTTACCATGCAGCCAGTGGTGTTGTCTAAAGCAATATCGACAATTTGGTGAGATTTTGTTTATTTTTTAACATACGCATCACTATATAGTTAAAAAAAAAAAGTCAGTGCTAAAATATGTGCTGGCCAAGCCTTGGATAGCCTTCTCTGCTGACTGAAAGGGTAAGCATCAGAAGCGACTTCGGTCTTGGTCTTGAAGAACCAAGGTAGTTACAGTGAATTGCAATGTCCTTGTCAGTGTTGTAAGATTCTTGCTATTCCTGATGGTGAACTGCCTTTTCTCTTTGCAGTCCTGCTGCTGCTAGGAAGCTTGTTGAGGAAGGAATTAAGACGTTAGAAGGTAAGTGTAACTTTGGTTCCTCAATTCACACTCTGATAATGTGTGGTTTGTTTTTTTTCTGTCAAGCTGCTTGTTCCATAGGGGTACTGCAATGGCAGATATGCCCTGGGCTTTGACAAAAGTTAGCACACAGGCTAAAGGTGTTACTTACATATCCAAAGTACTTGCAGGCTACATGAAAAATTACAAAGATTTTGGCTTTGAGGTGAATGGTCTATTGAATTTTTATTGGGCAGTGCCCTGTGCGTTTGTACTCGTCCTATCGGCTGTTGAGTAGTCAGTTTAAAATCTCTTCCTTTGTGTTTGAGGTTGCTGTTACCCTGTTACATATTCTTTGTGTGCATTTTCTTTGCATTGGTGGAAATTTACTGTAAGATTTTTAGCCCTCAAGTAACATTTTTGTTTTTCTTAATTCTTCTAGATCTAAGAAAAAATGAGCACAAGCTGACTCATCACCAGCGAATTGGGTTGAAGTAAGCTTTCTTGGGTGCAAGTGCTTGGCTTGTCTAATGTTTCCTTCAGACACCAGGATGTAATGTAAGGTTACACAGGCCAAGTAAAGTTCTGTCCTCTCTGTGCTCTAAATGCTTTTCAGCAGTTATTCAGACTGAATTAACTCCAGCGTAGATCACCTCTGACCGTGGGCACGGGACCTGTTCCTCCTGCTTGGTGGTGGGCTGAGTTTTGTCAGGAACCTTTTGTATTTTCGGAGAGCTACATAAATATCATAGAATGGTTTGGATTGGAAGTGACCTTTAAAGTCCATCTAGTCCACCACCCCTGCCTTAAGCAGGGACATCTTTGACTTGATAAGGTTGCTAAGAGCCCTGTCCAACCTGGCCTGGAATGTTTCCAGGGATGGGGCATTTCCCACCTCTCTGGGAAACCTGGGCTGGTGTCTCACCACCGTCACTGTAAAAAACATCTTCCTTCTATCTAGTCTAAATCTACCCTCTTTTAGGTTAAAAACATTACCCCTTGTCCTATCATAAGAGGCCCTGCTAAAAAGTTTTTCCCCGTCTGTCTTGTAATCCCCCCTTTTTATTACAGCCTGTCAGTACTTAGTGTCGCTGGAGCCTTCTCTTCTCAAGGCTAAACAACCCCGACTGTCTCAGCCTGTCCTCACAGCAGAGGGGCTCTAGCCCTCTGCCCTCGGATCATTTTTGTGGCCTCCTCTAGACCCGCTCCAACAGGTCCAAATATAAACCAATTGGTTATGCAGTAATGTTACTCCCACCTCATAGCAGCTCTTCATATACAGCGGAAATAATGGCAATGCAACCATCTTCTGAACATTGTCAAACTTACAGTTGTGAGTTTTTATTGCTTGGCAAGATGTTATTCTAAGATATTTGGTGAGAATGGGAAGCTTTTTGTGACGTGACAGTAATATAATCTTTCCTCTGATACACGTGTAATTGACTAAAATTTTAAGAAGCTACCCTTGCCACTCTTTCAGATGCTTTTATTTTTATGTACGCAGATATTTTGAAGATTTTGAGAAAAGAATCCCAAGGGAAGAAATGCTGCAAATGCAGGTAAGAATGTCTTTATTGGAGATGTGAGGCATTGATGGCCACTGAATGCCTGACACCTCTAAACACACGTCTTTCCTTTTACGTAGGAAATTGTGCTGGAAGAGGTAAAGAAGCTGGACCCGAGCTATATTGCTACAGTCTGTGGCAGTTTTAGACGAGGTTGGTACTCTGTAATCTTATGTTTATTTTGGGCTAATAAGCAAGATACATTACAACATTACAATATATGTTGTTCTTCTAGAAAGTCTATGCTGGAACCTGGCTTCTTCCTGTTAGTGTTGCCTTGACCGGTTAGTTCAGTGACAAAACACCCGCATAAATCCTTGGTTCTCTGCTGCACCCCCGTAAAGAGCAGTCTATTGTAACATGTGAATTGTTTGCTTTGTTTTTAGATTAACAATCCTCATGCTTCATTGCTATGGAGTACAGCAAGAAATTCTTGGGTATTTTTTGAGAGATGCAGGGATATAAACTTTTTGATGGAAGAACAAGATTTTCTTAAGATTCCCCCCTCACACCACCCCCTGCAAATATCTTGAATAGTGACTATTTTCTACCAGAAAAACATGTTTGTAGGATGAGGTTAGATTGATGTTCACCAATGTTTGTATACTCTGTCATATGCAGAGGGATTTTTCTTTGCTTCTTGCTTGCCTAGGCGCGGAGTCAAGTGGCGATATGGATGTTCTCCTAACCCATCCGAGTTTCACGTCTGAATCATCCAAACAGGTGTGTCTTTCTGCTGCTGTGGATCAGTACTGTGCATTACTTCCACATGGGTATGTTTAAATTCAGAAGATACGTAGTCTCAGATTTGTATTGCAGCTTCTTGCATCTTTTTTGTTACTGTAATAGTAAGCTCTTGGATCACCATGTTTATTTTAAGGAGTTATAATCCCTTCTCAGGTTCACGTATTATGCTGCGTTCCTCTTGCAGAACTACTCACTATGTTTTCTCTTATCCTTCTGTCCCTCCTTTTCCCTTCGCACCTCCCTCCCCTCGCCCCCTCGAATTCATGTGCTTTTACAAGGTAGAACTGTAACAGCTAGCTGGATAAAGTAGGTAGAGTAAGTATCTTGTTTTGTAGCTATAATCTTTTGGACAAGAAGTAAATGTCCTCCTGCCTTTATAATCTTTTGGGACTAACTCTGGAGGAGTCTTAATGACAGTTTGTATTTCTTGTGTTGCTTCTATAGATCCATTGCTTAAAAGTTGAAAACTCAAACCAGGAAATGAGTTCTGTCACTTCCAACGAAAGCAATTGGGAATTTCAGTGAAAATTTTTTTACGTTGTGCAATTGTAACTTTTTAGCTTTTTTCTCATTTTTATTGTTACCTTTTTTTTCCCTTCTGGGTCAAATTTCATGTACGCTAATATATGTAATTATAGTGATGTCCTGTACTTATGTGGGCCATTGTCTGGTAAATGGGTAAGATCTTCTTGTTATTTGTGAAATCATTTCTTCTTCTGTGTTGTCACTGTTTCTAGTCAAAACTTCTGCATCAAGTTGTAGAACAACTGGAAAAAGTCCACTTTGTCACAGATATGCTGTCGAAAGGTGACACCAAATTCATGGTAAGGCTTTTTTGGTGGTGAGGGATGTCATGTGAATTGCATGAAGATTACAAAACAGTTTGACGTGAAAAGTGGCAGAGGATTTCTTGAGGAAGAAGCTTTTTTTTATTATTTTTATTACTATTAGCTTGAGCTTTGTCTGCATTTTCTTTAACCTGCTGATGTTTGTGCATACTGAAAAACCTGATAATAATTAGGGCAGAAGAATGGGAAATGTGAAGTCCTGTGATCCTTCCTGCTGTAATAAAAACTTAAGAAGCAGCTACATGCTACAGTCCTCTTAGCAGTGTAAAATAGTGATTTATGATACTCTGATGTGCAGCTGTTCTAGTAAAATATTTAATCGGTTCAGTGGGAACTTGACTTTGCTCTCCAGGATAACTGAGGATTGTTTAGAGGTTGTTTAGGGGTGGGGAGGTGAAGATTGATCGCAAATCTGCTTAATTTTGAATTTCTTGCTTTCCTTGCTTCCTCATAGGGTGTCTGTCAGCTGCCAAATAAAGAAGATGGAACAGCATATCCACATAGGAGAATCGATATCCGGTACACACACCAAAAAAAAAACCCAACCCCACAACTTTAGCTGTCAGCTGCATAGTAGGCATCTGCATTGAGTTCTGCATTCAAATCTCTAATTGCACATTCAGAACATGGCATTTACTAGACTTCTAATTTCTTTGCAGTATGGAAGCCACTGTACAACTGCCAGTATCTACAACAGGTTATTAGCAAGAATGCTGCATTTTAAATCGTGACTTCGTATCCAATTTCACAGTTGTAACCTACTTTATCATACTGCTTTGACATTAATTCTTGGCAGGAGTGCAAGCACCATAACCATGTAGTTGGGGTAGATGTGCTGGACCTTTCTTTGATAAACTGTTTGTTTCTTCTTGCATCTGGCTTGTAGGAAAAGCAAACGTACAGAGTTGCAGAATGTGTGCATGTAAATAGGAAGTAAACATAGAACAATCTCTGAATGGGCGAATTCCAAGTGGCCTGTAACTTTTTTGTCACCTATTTTTTTTCTTAATCTAAATTCTTTTCTTCTGCTTTTATTCTAGGCTTATCCCCAAAGATCAGTATTACTGTGGTGTACTGTATTTCACAGGAAGTGATATATTCAATAAGAACATGAGAGCTCACGCTCTGGAAATGGGCTTCACGATCAATGAGTATACAATCCGTCCCTTGGGTGTCACTGGTCAGTCTGGGCCTTTCCACACAGTATTTTTTCTTGTTATATACTTTGTGTAGTCTTCTCCTTAAATTGGTTTCTTGGTGTACTGGAAATACTTATGATAAATACTGTAGGTCGTGAAATTTTTCAGTGTCTCCTTTCTGGTGTTCGACACCATTAGAGCAGGAAGAGGTAGCCCACTTATGTATGGGCAGCGCTGTGGCACAGTGTTACCTCTTTGGGCCACCTAATCTACTCAAAGTCTTACCTAAAGATTGTTTTTTTCAGTGTCACACATGGCACATATGTGGCTTCCCATTCTTAACAGGGTATGTCATGTCCTTCAGTTGTTTTGGTTTTGGAGGGGGGCTGACTATATTTTTATATATACACACACACATATATGAATATAAATATATTTAACTGCATAACCACGTGGCCTCAAAGTTAATTTGTTAACTTATTTCCTTTGACACTAATGAGAATCAGTACCGAAACACTATGAAAAGATGGGGGGGATGTTCTGGGGTTTTTTTTAAGTCTGTTTTACTTACAGCAGTTTTGCTTGATCTGGCAATGTGTTTGGTATTTCAGGGTTGTACAGACCTTCTGCTTTTCAAATATTATCTGTAATTTGCTTGCAGGAGTTGCTGGGGAAGCCCTACCAGTAGAATGTGAAAAAGACATCTTTGACTATATCCAGTGGAAATACCGAGAGCCAAAGGATCGCAGCGAATAACTGCTCGTCTAGGTTTGTAACCTAGGGATGTTTTCTTAGCATCTTAGGAATATACAAAGTGCGCTTTCTTTCTTTGGATGTTATTGCAAAAAGCGTACATTACTGAATGTTTAAAGCAAGTCCATGGCACTAGCTCAGAATCTGTAGTGAAGATTAAATCCTATAAGATCTCATTTGGGTCTCTCTCGCCCTCAGTCCCTCTCCATTAAAGCTGATTAAAATGCTTACTGTGTTTAACTGAATGGGCTGTGATACTAGAAAAACCTGGGAGGAAGGTGGTGTGGCAGTCAGACCCTTTAGAGCGTGCATATTTTCTTTTGCTTTGGGATTTAGTAAAAAACTATCAGATGGTAAATCACAGGTTTCTGTTTAATGCCTGAGGAGCAGAAAGTTCTGACGTAAAGGTAAAATGTTTCTTCTTAATAAATTTCTTGTGGCTTGGTTTGAAGATGGTGGCTCTCAATCAAAATTAATGCTGGTTCACTGGAGTCGCTGCAAAGTCTTACAAAACAATATTATGTGCTTTAGTTTGATAATACTTGTGGTGATCAAGCTATTGGTTTTTTACTAATGAATTTAGTAGCCCTCGAGCTGTGGTCATTGTTAGAAAAGTCTGGGTATCTCACACTGAACAAAACCGCCTTAGCTTGTTTCTTGCAGTTTTGCAAAAAACAATCAGAGTTCTGATGTTTCTATGTGTTAATATCATATACAGAGATATACTCCATGCAAACATCAGTACCTGTTTAATATCTGAAAGCTGGGCAGTTCTTGGAGAAAATATTGTACCTTTTTTTTTTGTTATTTACATCGTTGAGGTTGAAAGACTTGGAAGGTAACCATTGCTTTTGTGTAGTTGTTGCAAATTGTCTCATTAAGTAATATGTATGACTTTTTAAAGTTTGTTTTGGTTTTTTTTTTAAAGCAGTTTGAGTAATTAAGTCTGTAGAGCATCTTGGAATGCTCAAATGAATGTTTTGCTAATACAAGCTGCTGGCATAAATTGCTTGAGAAGATAATCTACAGCATCTGTCTGTAGCACCAGGCGCTTTATAAATAACCATAGATCAGGTTTGTCCCTGGCAGTGAATGGGAACAAATTGAGCAAATGGGAAAAGGAAATGGGGTACGTGTCTTTGGAAGACCCTTTTCAGTCTTGAAGTGGAATTTTAAGCCATTATTCACATCTCTGTTGGCTGTTGTCATAAACCTCCAGAAATGGAGAACTTGAAATCTGCAGGGCCAGTTGTTTTCTTTGCAGCGTAGTTAAACATTACAGGTCACTTTGACATCAGGTGGAAATGTTTGAGGCATCTACGCTTTAAAATATTCTTTTGAGCTTTTAAAGAAACTACTTCCTTTAACTTGCTTGCCAAGAGAGAAGGGAAAGGAATCTCCTAGCACTAGGTCAGCCTACTGGACACACTAATGCTTATCACTCGGGGTTATGGACTGAAATAAATATAAGGTGTTTAGGTGCTCACGTGTTGCGGGCTAATGTTTCTTCAGTTGCTGGTGTTACCTCGTAGAACAG
The DNA here is from genome assembly GCA_002844005.1 of Limosa lapponica baueri. Taxonomy (NCBI): domain Eukaryota; kingdom Metazoa; phylum Chordata; class Aves; order Charadriiformes; family Scolopacidae; genus Limosa; species Limosa lapponica. Next base: position 25,530 of record KZ506616.1, read on the forward strand.
GAGACCCGAGTTTGTGGCACAGTGTACAGACAACTCTAGATTAAAGTGTACATTCCTTTGTCCTTCTTTGCATTACTAATTTATATTAGTCTTTTGGCAGGTGCTTAGGAGTGATCATAGCGCTGCTCTGCTGACTAGTGTTTGACAAGATGAACTGAAGCCATGGTCACAGTGCTGAAAAAGATGTGGATATTGAGCAACGTCACTGAGAACTAACTGGCTTGCAGAATTTGGTTTGGAAATGATGTGTGCAGTAAACCCCAGAAGCACAGACAGAGGTGTAAAAAGCAGCTTTCTCCCTCTTGACCAGCAGGTGATCTGCCCTTCTCGTCTTTCTTCATCTACTCTGTCCACAGATTCCTCCTAGCTTCTTTCCCTGTGACAAATCCATGTTCAACATGCCCTGGCCGTGGATTAGTGACCTTCCCCAGCCTCATTCAGGATTTCTCTTTTTATTCTGCCCCAACTGGCCTACTGAAATGATTTAAGAGATCCAAAGCAAATCCTAAGGTTTCCATGTTTTCCCCTGTAAGGAACACAGAACGCTATGCAGTCATGCCTGCTGAAGTGTGGTTTCTTTTAGACAAGAGCTCTCCCTCGCCAGTTCTGAACAAATTTGTATCTTCTTTGTGGATGTTTCTCTTATCCAGAAGCTAATCCTTGTTTACTGGCTAAGTATCTATTACAAGTTTGGCGAGGTATGCATAGATTTTGTAAATGTGGAAATTCTTGATGTACATAAAAGGATTATTTTCTGTCTCCTCTGCACTAGCTCTGCTGATGAGGTTGCTGTTTTAAAACAGCAGGTGTGCTTTTCTTCTACTAAATAGTGTCTTCCCTGTAGAGTTTGTCCAGCTGAAACTGGCTGCAAGAACTGCTCTTGTGGCTTTTAAAACCACAAGGATGCACGCCTGTGTAGAGATTGTTCTTACACAGTTGCCTCTGTTCTCTATGTCTTTGATTAGAGTGCAGTTGCATATTCTGGAGAACTCCTTGGAAGTTCTCCAGAATAGTTTTTCCGTGTGTCTGTTTCTCCAGTTGGGTAAGTGGGTGCATGAGGGCTTGCAGCTGTTGTTTTATGTGCTTGGCTCGTGGTGTACTGGGCCCTATGAGCGGTACAGCAATGCAGACGACCATCTGCAATTGTCGTGAGCTCCTGAGAGCTTTGTGTTGCCCAAAGAAACGAAAGCAGAAAGCATTCTATGTCTTTCTTTTCATCCAAGAACATCACTATGCACATTAACTAGATAACTGCCAAATTCTTGTAACAATAATCCCATTTGTCATAATTGAGTCTAAAAGAAAATAATGTTGTCATTGCATGTGACACAACATGGAGGTTATTCTGCAGACACAGCCTTTTGCCAGGATGGACCTTGCTTTTATTTACAAAGTAAAGGCAATGCCAATACACAACAGTACTGTGGGTGTACCTCTGATGCCAATTTAGTGTCAGGAGGCATCTGAGAGTAAATAGCAACATCTTTCAGATATGCAGTAAAAGGAAGAGGAGAAATGGCACTGAGTTTCCCTAGAAAGCAGAGAAAGGGGATGAGAAATCTAATGAGAGGCTGTACAGTCTCTGAATAATGTTGATGCTTCGCCTTGTGGTGCATTTGTCGTGGTACCTTGAGAGAAAAATCAAGCACCTTTTTCTCCTGATATTCTTAAACATTAAGAGATTTATACTTGCACAAATTTTTAAAGACACACAGACCCATTCTCAATGAAGGTCACAGATCCTATTTTTTATGTAAATGTTACTTGTCTTTTTTGGACATCAACCCTTGATCCAAAAATGTCGAGTGATGAGGAGTAAGTGAAGTCTGGTTTTTAGCTTTTTTTTTTTTTTTCAAAAAAACCCCCAACAACCAACCACAGACAAAACTCATCCACCCAATTTAAATAATATATAAAATTGTTTAACATGTGCTTTCAGCAGACAACTGTTTAATCTAGAAGCGACAATCCAGCTTCTGAAGATAGAAGCCTCTTCTCTTGGTTAACCAGCCTTCTCCTGGTTAAGAGATTGAAATTTGGAACGGGTGTATGCATTTCCCCACTCGGAACCGCATATTGGTCTGCTAGCTCTTCCTTCTGATCTCTTTCTAGTTCTTTGTGTCTTATGTATGCGTAGACACAAGAATAAGAAAGCTGGCTGTACTTCTAAAGAATACCATTTTCAACTACTATCTGTATCTCCTTATCTCTGTTAAGTGTCCTGGTGCGGTGCTGAAGCTCATGCTAAGCTGTTTCTGTGTCCTTCTAAAATCTTTCAATACAGCCATATGCTAATGCCACCATTCTCCTGTTGCATGTGACCAGTGTTATTTGTTCCTAGATATGTCATTGTACTGTCGGTTGCAGCTCACTATATTTTGTTCAACTTGCCATTACCCAGAAGATTGGTGCACTCCTACCACTTCTATAGAGGCAATTTGCCTTTTTTTACATGCAAAACTGTCAGGTCTGATTTTATAGCTCCTCTTAAATCATTGTATAAGGTGATGATTATTTTGGATGTCAAAGGAGGTCCCGTCAAGATTGTATTACTAGTTGTATTTGGGATAGGGATTCTGTTGGTTAACTTAAAACTTAACTAATTTTAAGTAGTAAACTACTAACTTTTATGTACTATAGAGCATCAGCAAGGAATGTATTGCTGTTGCTGTATTTTAATACCTTGTAGGAGTAGAAGGCAAATATAGTACTGAATTGCAAGCTTGTCAAGGCAAGACTATTTTATACATAGTCAAATTTGACTATTGCTAATTATATAATATTTGTCTTGATTTGTTAGTGATTAGGTCCTCTGCCTTTATTGGGGGCAGAGAGGAGTTTGCATCTGTACTGTCAGACTACTTAACCTGACTCGAATCATAAAATGAACACGGATGTAATACTGTTTTTTATTTATTTTTTTTTCTGACTTAAGCCTATGAAACAATTACATTTTATATAATTAGCATTGATCAGTCTTAGTGACTTATAGATTTATACTCTTGCTTATCCCTTTATTTTCCTCTGTTTTTCCTAGTGGGAGTGTAACTGTTTTCTGGGAATGTTCCCCAGCCCTAATGCATGCACTGCTATGTAAAGCGACTAGAAGTTAACTTGGTGCTATGTGAAGTTTTCTGATACCTCATAGTAAAAATAGATATAGCTGATGTATTTGGTGTTTTCTTCAGTAATCAGTGGGAATAAATGAAGTGAGAATTCCATCATAAATGTGTAATTCTGTTTGGTTTGGGTTTTTTTAGCTGTAATTTAAGAGCATCAAAAAGCAGTAACACAAGCTTACCACATTTACAAATGCATTCTCCGTCATCCTCAACAGGCAGCCCAGGTGGCTACTTTTGTCTTGGCAGAATTTGCTGGCCTTGTAATCTCTCCCTGTAACGCTGAATTCTAGGTGGAAGAAAAAAGGGCTTGTTCAGCATGTCTGTTTGTTTTTCTTAATCCATAAAATATACCGTGTCTCTCTCTTTTTTTTTTTTTTCTTTTTTTTT
>KZ506616.1:29968-53908 GCA_002844005.1 Limosa lapponica baueri
GGTGTCCCTCGAGTCACCCTGCCGCGGGCGGGGCCGGGCCCAGAGCCCCGAGGGGGACGCCGGGGCGCTCGCTCCGCCCGGCGCTTCGGCGTCCTCGGGCCCGGCGCGGCCGCGGGCCGCTGAGGCGATGGCTCCGGGGCGCGGGCCGGCTGCTCGCTGGGCGGACGGCCGTCTTGGCGGCGCTTCGGTTCCTCGGCCGGGAGGCGCGAACGGCGGCTGTGCCCGCCCAGGCGGGAGCGTGACCTGGGCCTGGGCCTCGGAGGGAACGGAGGCGGCGTCTGCAGCGCCGTGCTTCTCGGTTGTGTGATTTTGGTCCGCTGCCTCCCCCCCCGGTTATTGCGCGGGGCGGCGCGGCTCTTCCTGCGTTTATTTCTGCTTTGACCTTCCCCAGGCGGTGTTGTTTTTCTGCAGGCGGGGGCTCTCTGCGCGCTGCAGGGTTGCCCCCAACCTACGCCTTGCTGTGTTTTCTCCGGTGTTTGTTGTGCTCGTGTAATTGTTGTAGGAGGGAAGAATCAAAGCCCAACGTTAAGGAGGCTTTGTCTAAAACCGAGGTGCTCAAAATGAGTGCTGTGGCTTAGCTCTAGATCTCTGGCTTATTGTCTTGTTTCCCGCTGTACGTTGCGTTTGGTCGGCTGTCGTCGTCGCCGCTGGTCGGAGACCAGTTCACATTTAGTATTAATAGCTGTGGGACTGTGAGCTCAGGTCCTGTCAACAGTTCCAGCTTGCGAGTAGAGCTGCTTGTTATTAGTAAAGAGCGAGCTAAGCTGAAGAATCTTTTTTAATAGAATACTGTTTAAGTACTCGCATCATATTTAAACATATCTTAAAACATGTAGAATACAGAAAATACAGCTGTATAGTGTAGAGAGAAGAGCCGTGTTAGGAGAATGAATAGGTTCACAATATTCAAGATGTCTCAACTGACAGCCTTATGAAAATATGAGGTACAAACAGAACAGGGTCAGCCAAAAGTGGGAGAGAGAGGCTGAGGTGGTGCTGAACAGGGTGGTAAAGCCCTCCTTTATGTGAAGCATTCCAGTGGAGCTGGTGAGGAGAGCCTCAGGACAACTTAGTGGTCAACTCTGTTGTTGTTTGTCTTTCTAAAGCCCATGCCCTTCTGTACAGGGAGGTAGAAGGATCTGAGGGGCAACGGGCAAAGCACGGAGGAGGTGGGGCTGTGGCGTGTTTTCAGATACGCTCTTGCTTTTGTTCCGTATAACATCATGTAATTTGAAAGTTAGAGAAGACTGATGTCTTCTAAACTCTGGATAGGTCAGTCTCAACTCCCCAAATGTGTTGTGGCTCACTGCCGATCATTGTCAAAATTCTAATTGGAAATAGGTTATGTGGCTTGGAGGCCAACCACAAATCCATGTGATTGTGAAGTGTTCCTGTCGTGTTTTCAACCCTGGACAGTTCTGAGAGCCAGCTGTGACTGAAGAGCATTTTTTTAAAAAAATCTGTTTGCGTGTGGTATGAATTCTTATGCAGGGAGTTATCTTCCCTATTGGTTTTTGCTGGAAAAAAAACATTTGAGGTTCAAGAGCATGTTAGGTAGTTACTATATATTTAGGGTTATCACTGTGTTAAAATGTCCAAGCATCAGCCTCGCTCCAAAAACTTGAGCTTTTGAAATCAGCAAGTTTAACTATTTTGACAAACCTATTAAAACAAACAAACAAAACAAACCCCAAACCCAACCAACCAAGACACAGCCCCAAGCAAAACAAAAAAAAAACAACCCCAAAACAAACCCCAAATTTAAAGCATGAGTTGACACTTCTGATTTGAGAGATTTGTGTGGAAAAAACAACGTTTTAAAAGAAGGATATGCTCTGTTCCATAGCTGTGTTGCGAAAATAATTGTAATAATTTAAACTGTGCTGTCATAAAAATGCACATTCTGTATTTCTTTTGTCAATTTAATAATTCACTGATTGTAATTTTCCCTCCATGTTTGACAGGTAAAAAGGCCTTTTACATAGTAATTCTGAGAAGTACCTGTTTTATGTACTAATCTTCAGATAAGGAGCCTGCAGTCATGTCCTGCTTTTTTAGATCCTCTAAACCTACAGGTATCGTAGAATATCTCAAGTTGGAAGGGACCCGTAAGGGTCATGGAGTCCCTGTATTGATAGATACATAGTGCAGGTTAGTTACTAAATCGCTGAACACAGAGTGTTTGTCTGTTATGGGATGTAAATTGCTCAAGTGCTTAATTTTAGGAAATGGCTAATTATCTGAAAACAGGACTTAATTGCTTAATACAGATACTGTTGCATTTGTGACAGAGGGACCGAGTACATCAGTAAGCAACTAAAATGGTGGAAGAAAAGTGATGACTTCGGGGATTTTTACGTGTTTTTGCTTGCATTACTACTTTTTAGATTAGTCTTCCAGTACGGTATAATTAAGAAATGGGGGATCAGGGTCTCTGGTGTCGGGTGTTGCAGAGAAGAACGTCAACAAATGCATCAGCCGTGGGAAGGATTAAGTGGCAAAGGGTTACCCTTAAAATCAAACAAAAGCATCATCTTTGATAGCTTTTCTGTTCTGGAGCAGGTGTGACTTTACATTTATGCAAACTTATTCTAAAAAGGGAAGACTAATTTTCCATTGGGGAAGAGTTTTCCTACTTCTTTTAATGTGGATTTTCTGATGCAGAATCCCTAAATTGTGGTAACTAACACTAAATAGTTACCCCTTACAGCCACCTGAGCTGTAATATTGCATGCCTGTCCTTTTGAGTTTTGTCCTCCTGAGTGGATGTAACAGTTACCTGTATTCGAAAATGTAGTTGAATGTAATACTGTCCTGGGGTTTAGTGATTCCACATAATGGATCAGCTTTCATAACTTCTTTGAACTGAAGATTGTTTCTGACAAAGCAACGATGATACAAGGATGACTTTCATGAATGTTCTTCAAAGGTCTTGCAGTTCTGTATTGCTGAAGTACGCGGAGGGTACTAGTCATAGACGCTTATAAATGGTTTAGATACAGTGTAGATTGTATGCTTTTAAACCTAAGATTCTTACAGCTTCCAATATGTTTCAGACCCAATGGCTGTCCCACCATCATACAGTGACTTGGGAAAGTCTGCCAGGGATATATTCAACAAGGGCTATGGTAAGTAACGTGATGGTGGTTTGATAACCTTGCATATTTTTTCTGAGGCATCTTGAAAATGACAATAAAAGCATTAGTAGCCCAGAGATCCCCTAAATACCTTCTGGTAGGTATTCAGCACAGGCCTGGAGCATCCAGGCCCTTCTGAATTTGAACTTTACATGTGTATCATGAAGATGCTGCAGTAGGTAAAGAGAGGGGAAAGTTATCAGTTTGACCTTAAGAAGCACTCCAGAACAGTCTCTGAAGAATGCTTTGGTTTTTAACCTTGCCGGTTTTGTATTTAGAGGCATTAATCAGTCCACCTCATGTAGATTGCCATAGACCATATGTGGCGCAAACAGGTTCCTGAGGTAGAATGATCTTTATGTTAATCAGAGTAGCCTATTGTCATAGCTATAGCAGAAGTAATTTCACAGTATTTGCATTCCTCTTCAAAGAATTTAAATGGAGAAATTCTGATATTAGTCCCTTTTCCTGGAGCAGTACTAAAGGTGTTGACGTTTTTTATCTGGTTTTGTGAGTGCATGATAAACATTGCATTTGTATCCCAAATCCATATGCTACATAAAATTAGAAAGCACTCTGATCTGGTCTCTGCCACCCTGGATTTCAGGCTTTGCTAAAATTCAGCTCAGGTTCTCTGCTTTAGTGTCAATTGTTTCAGGCTTTTCTACTCTCTGCAAGGGCCGGGTATTTTCCTGCCCAAACCACAACAAAGAGGAAGAAAGCAATAGTATCTCTGTATACGGCACTGGTTGAAGTAAGTTGAAACATATTTTTCTTGGAGAAGGGGAGAAGAAAAATTCCTGCCCTGCAATCAGAAATATAGAAGTAAATGGAGTAAATCGGAAGAAATGGTAACTGTATTGATTGGTCCCAGGCTGCAGGTAGCTGCAGAAGGGGGAGATACTTGACGATGGGTGACTGTAATGACTATAAATTATGATGCCACCCACTTTGAATTGGCAAAATTCCTTCAGTTGTTCCTCAGTAAGATCAACATCTGCTGAAATATGAAAATAGGGCTGTTTCAAGTCAGTTTAGTCTACCTGCTGTTCTTTGAGCGTGTTGGCAATAAGCCTTGCTTGTATATTGTGGTGAAACAGATGTCGTGTACTCTTCTATTTTCAGGATTTGGAATGGTCAAGTTAGAGGTGAAGACCAAGTCTTCCAGTGGGGTGGTAAGTACTGGGAGCTTCCAACATCACCAGCGCTGCAATTCCTGAAGTGGTTGGTGGCAGTAACTTGTTAGCGGGTGTTGCTTCTCTCAGCTCTCATTTTAAAACCTGTAGCTGACTGAGGTATTGCAATAAGGGTGTGTGGAACTGACACAGCGGTACTTATTTTCCTGCGGCGAAGAACTTTCACACATTTTGTTGTGGACATGTGGCTTTCTTCCCTGTTCCCATGGTCACATCCCAAGCATAAAAGAGTTTCTTCACCCTAACTAGCTCTCATTTCTGTTTATGAATGCAATTGAGTTTCTCTGCTGTTGTTGGTTTTTATAGAATTTTGGGTCCAGACTGACTTTTTATCCAAAAGGCCAAGGGGCACATAAGAGCCACACTTTAACTTCATTTTCACTCATGTCCACAGTGCTTATAATGCCAGACTTAAATAAAACCAAATAGTCCTCCTGCAGTACCCTTTATTTACAATTTGAGAGCGTTTTATAGACATCAATTAAGCTTTAGCACTTCAGGTAACTAGAAAATACTATGATCCCCCCACTTTAATGATGGAGAAGTGGAGCTTCCTTATGATTTCACAGGTGGGCTGGCAAAACCAGGAATGGATTTGATGATTTTGGTCTTTAACCACAGGCATATTGTTTACTGGATAAGCTTATTCTTAGGCCGAGTCTCAGTTCTGTCTCTGCTACCACTTGATGCCGTTCTGGTTGATAAGCTGTGCTGCTCTTCAGCCTGCTTCATAACCAAATTTGCCTTAGCTCCCTCCTCCTCTTGCATTCTTATCGCGTGTAAGTAATTCCTTTTGTATTACTGTATTCTGTCTCAGTGGAGCTTTTGATGGATTACTCGCAGCGTGCACCAGGAACCATGTGGTCTCTATATACGATGGCTGCTACCAGTTCTTGACAGCTCATGATATGCATAGTTTTTCTGGCTAGAAGATTTGATACTCAGATAATATGCTAATGGTTAATTATGCTGTCTTCTGAATGTGATGGAACATGAACAACTGTATTAAGTTCTAAAATGTGCTTTTCCTTTTCCATGCAACTTCTGTGTTGGATGTTTATCCAGCTGGTAAGAATAGTGATTGTTTTGGCATGTTGGCTCTTTATTGCTTTGTCTAACAAGGTTTTCTGTGGTGCATACTGTCATTCATAAACTGTTCCATTGTTTTTAGTCATGTTATCATCCACGTCATGAAGTTTGACTGTGTCCATAGCTCTTAATCTGCTGTGTGATCCATGTATGTAAAGCCATTTGCAATATTTGCCCAACGATCCACAATAAGAACACTGTAAAAACAGCAGGAGGGAAAACAAGATAAGTACAGTATTGCTACAGTTGTCTGTTGCTTTAGGTTTTGTGCTTGTTAGTGTTTCTAATGAGCATTCTGCTGCAACAGAATGAGGTTTTGGCGATGGAGATGAGGTTAGAAACAAAGCTTGAGATCTAATTCATATTTAGGTACTAATAGTGCCTCTCATTATAATACAGAAACGTTTTGGGTGTTTTTCCTGTGGACTTAGAAAACAGCAGTGGTAGTATCTATTGGTTATAACTGTCTCGTAGATTGCAGGTGGTTTGGCTTAGTAACTGCATGGCATCACTGAGGATGGCCAGCCACCATCAGCTGGGTCAGTGAGAAGCTGAGCTTTACTGGTGGTTCAGACTGGAGTGTGACATGGAGCCAGAATGAGTTTGATTTTCACTTACAAAAAATTCAAGAAATGCTTCTACACAAGATGGTTTGATGAGATGCCTCTAGTTCAGACAGTTAAAGATTGACGGCAGCAGATGCTGACTCTGTGCCTTCTGCTTCCAGAAGCAGATCCAGTTCTCACCAAGGCAAAATCCTTTGGCTTTTGATCATATGACAGCGTGGTTTGTTTTTTTTCCTTTGGCTGCGAGAAGAGTGTTTTACAATCTTTCCTCTGCTTGGTCTGAGAAACAAATTAAGCCTTTTTAATCAGTTACCTGCCCTCAGGTCAGAAGAAAGTTACTTCTGAATTCTGATGTGGGTTTGAGATGTCTTTATACTGAATTTGTGGAAGGGACACTAGAGCAGTGTATGGCAATTACATCTTCAAGTATAGTCTGACACATTCTGATCTGCATCCCCTATATTTGTTAGCTGGCTGGATGTGTTATAAAACTGCTGTGCTGTTGTAGTAGTGCATTAGCTTGAGTAAATGCCTTCCCCGCCCCCCGGTGTGTAAGGAATGCTACCTGCTGTACTTCCCTGGCACTTCAAAACCATTTAAAAACAGCATTTGTACACTCTGCAAAGTCCAGAATTGTGAAAGTAATGAACGCAGCATCCAGGATACACCGTCCTGGAATGAGACGGATCTGGAAAGTCAGGGTTCCAAAGCTTGGATGTGTTGGCAATGGATGCTGCCATCTCTTAAGCACTGTATCTTTCAATATTTAAACTTCAAAAGAGGCTTAACTTGGAAATGTAATGGCAGATTAATTGTCTTCCCTCAAGGAAGATATTTGAGAGGTGAATGTAATTAAATGTCAGAGTGCTGAAACTCGTATTGTGCTCTTGACAGGAATTCACTGCAACTGGTTCTTCCAACACAGACACGGGCAAGGCTTCCGGTAGTCTAGAGACCAAATATAAGATCAAAGACTATGGACTTACATTCACCCAGAAGTGGAACACAGACAACACACTGGGAACAGAAGTTTCCGTGGAGGATCAGGTAAGAGGAAGAAGATACTCTGAAAATGCCCCGCCCCCAAAATTCATGATGCTTCATTATCCATTCCAAATAGGAGACTTTGTTTAAAGATGTAGAACTGTCACTGCTGCAGTCGTGCAGGGAGAACAAAAGAGGGGTCTCGTAGCTTTAAATGCTCTAATACATAAGATTGGCTGCATTGAGACTGAGTATATTTTGTAAGGTTGAAGAGAAGTATTAGTGTTTGCAGCCTGGCACTGCTTACACAAAGGGTTGCTAGCATACAGCACTCTCAAAACATGTCGTTCTTTTTCAAACTAATAGCTTTATGCTTTTCGCTTAATGCCTGAAGCGTAGGGTAATGCTGCCAAAGGCAGTAGAAGTTCCGTGATGCCCTCTGCCATGTCTGGCCATCAACTTTTGCAGTTATGGTTTTGCACTTTTACCCGTGCGTTAAAGTGGAAAATACTGTCCAGCTCAAAAAAAAAATGGGTGTGAAAGCTGAGGCAGGTCCATGGTTTGGCCTGTGAAGTAGTACTGTGTCTTAAAAGAACACCTGTAGATTCTGAGATTCTTGAGCTACCGTATGGATTGTTGGAACTATAGGGAATAAGCAAACATGAACTGAACAGCTTTCTTTAACACAGTTTCTCAATTTTCTGGTCAACACTAGATTTGAAATCTCCCTGTAATAACGTATCTACAAAGCGTGTGCTGTTACAGGGCCTCGTTGTGGGGAGAAAAAGTCCAAATTTTAATCCCTCATCATACAGCATCTTCATATTTCGTTGTGAAACACGTGGGAGACACGATGGTCATGGTTTGTCTTCTCTTTAGACAGGAAGTAGAGCTATGGTAGTTTCAGCAGATGTCTCTGTTTTTCTTTGCAGTTGGCTGAAGGATTGAAGGTGGCTCTTGACACTACATTTGTACCAAACACAGGGTAAATATTTTCTGTTGCCTTTTTCTAAGGAGTGCTTGAATTTCCCATAACTTCTAATTAGAAATGCCTATTCTGGTCATTGTGTAAAAGCTCAACATTTACTGTGGAATATTCTGCAGAGTCTGTGGAATATTTTTAAGGCAATGGATAATACCAGGCTCAGAAGGATGAGGTCTGCTAAAAACGATTCTTTAGCTTTCTGGCCATTGGCAAATTTGTTATATTGCAGTAGGTATTATATTTTTGTAACTCTCCCCTTAAACAGCTTAGTCTTTCATGGACCACTTAAGTTGTACCATCTTTGTGATGGTGTTGACAGTCCTACTGCTGTCAACTCAGTGCCTTAAGAGCACAAAGCAGAATTATTATTTTTTTGTGATGTTTTTTGGGCAGATGTCTATGTACAACTGAATGAAGAGGTAGAACCATATAGGTATTACGATAGGCAGTAGAATAGCACTTTTTCATCTTTCTCAATTATCATGTATTTATTTTTGATAGGCAGTAGAGCGAAGGAGGGGTGTTTATGTCTGGATAATGCACAAAAATTGAGACTGCTTTGTAAACAATTACTGGTATTTCTTTATTGGTGGGGAGAGCCTATCGAAAAAATCGGAGTTTGAAATACTGCTTGGATGTAAGGAATTAGAAGAGACCCCGGGCCTGGGTCTGAGTGACAGGCACCATGGTGTTCTGCTGTGTCTTCAGTGGGACAGGATTAAGGAAGTAATAAAATTTTGCTCGGTTACATTAAGTTTGAATTGATAGGAAAATGAGGCTTCTCCAGAGGGACAGAAAAAGGCTGACTATGTGGATGATGTGTGGAGGAAGAGGAAGTTTGTTTTCGATAGAGGAGACTGGCATCAAGCAGTGAAGAAGGAAGGAAAGCAAGCACTGCACAGGAAGGAATGGTGGAGAAAACGGAGCAGGCAAAAAGTCCCCGAGGGATGGAAAGGACAGCTATCGTTGCAGGATGTCATGAATGCTCCTGAAAGAAACTGATGATGCCATAACGCAGTGCGCTCTTGTGGAGAACAAAATTTGAAGCCTGCTGTTTTTAAGAGCATTAAGCAGAAATGCTTTTGTCCTTTTGCTTCTTGAGGATTTTAAGGAATTTGAGAAGGTGAAGGAATAAGTGGCACCATGTAAAGATACATAACACCCATATTACTCCTATCCCATGCCCTTTTCAGCAGCTGTTAATGTTAAGTTTTGAGTAGGCATTACAGTCATTTAATTAACTGGCTTTAAGGGACATACATACTTGTATATTACCAAGGATAAAATGGCATTTTTCTCTCTGCAGGAAGAAGAGTGGGAAGTTGAAGACCTCCTACAAAAGAGAATATGTAAATCTAGGCTGCAACATAGACATTGATCTCTCTGGACCAACCATCTATGGTTGGGCAGTGCTGGGCTACGAAGGCTGGCTCGCTGGCTACCAGATGGCTTTCGATACAGCCAAATCTAAGCTTTCGCAAAATAACTTTGCCTTGGGATATAAAGCACGGGACTTTCAACTGCACACTAACGTGTAAGTATTATCTAAGCCTAGAAAAACATTATCAGAGGAGCCAAACTAAATTAACAGCATTCACAGAGTTGGGTGAAAGGTGGGTGGATGGAAGGGGATGCTGATTTGTTTTGAAATAATTTGTATTTGGTGTTTTCATGTTCAGTACAACTAACGCAGGGGCAATTTTCCAACCCTTGGCTGTCTTTTGAGACCTTGTTTCAGGGTAATTTTGGGTTTTGTGTATATAAGATAGTGGCGTAAAGGCACTTTATAATGTCAATTCGGAATTAAAATCTGTAAACTTTAACTTCTATTTTGGTGCTAGATAAAAGGGCCTTCAGTTAAGCTAGGGTAACTGCCCCCCCTTCATTCTCTCCAAACAGAAAGCTTCTGGCTCAGAAAAGGCCGAGCTGGGAGAGGTGTGTTGCATTGAGCTGTCATCACAGCAGAGCTCTAGTCTCGGCATTCAGATGCTGAGTATCTTTGAAGATAGTGTATTTAAAGAACTGCAATGCACTAACTTTGTTTTCAGTCTCATCGTTCCCATAACTGACTGAAGTCTCCTTCTGGATTTGTCCCTTTAAGCGTTATCGCAGGCTTGCTTTCTTAAGACAAGCAGGCAAGTTATCTGGGTTGGTTGAGGTTTTTTTTGTCAGAACCTCAAACCATAGGTCTCAGCTGTTGGGAAGTCTTGTTCCATTCTGCAAGCAAAATATGCCTTGGGTAAAAAAAATGCAAGCAGGAGTCGGGCAGCTCTGTAGGCGTAGAGGAGCATGGGTCCAGGGTTCATTCTAAGAGATAACGATCAAATGATTGTGGGAAGGGGTTAATCTAAAGAGTTACTATTTACTAAACAAGGCAAGGCTTAACACACTTGCATCTATTACAAACAGGAATGATGGCACCGAGTTTGGTGGGTCTATTTATCAGAAGGTTAACGATAAGGTTGAGACATCGGTCAATCTTGCATGGACTGCTGGCAGTAACAACACCCGTTTTGGTATTGCTGCCAAGTACCAACCAGATGACAAGACTTCCATTGTGGTAAGAGTTTTGTTACCAGGACAAGTATTTCAAGCTCCCTTAAATACTGATATTTGTAGTACAAAGCAGCTGCTTTAAATAGTTACTGAGAAAGCAGGGTAGATGACAAACTGTGGCTTCTGTTGTGGTTCAAATTTAAATTGGGACCTCACAGGTCATATTTGTGAAACAATGAAGAAAAAAAAAAATCTAAAGCACTGTTTGGAGCCTAAGCAAAATGTGTTTTCAAAAGGTAAAGAGAGGATGCAGCGTCCTTTTAATTCTCTAATCCTTACCTAATGCAGACTGTAAAAATGTACCACAAAGGATGGAAGTTCAGCTGAGTTTACAGCCTTCTCCTAACAATCGGTTAACCCTTGAAAGTCAGCTGAGGTCTTTAGATAAGTGTTGTTTCCGCTTGCAAATTCTTGCAGAAATGCTAGGGCCAAAAAAACCAAAATGGGGTTCAGGAGACAAAACATGTCCACGGAGAAGTGACAGTGAATAAAAGTAACTATGTGTACATTCTGACACTAAGAACTGAAGCAGCAAGCATCTGTTGCGCCTTATAACGAGGATCAGTTCCAGGACAATTCAAACAAAATTAAATATTTAAAATATTATTGTAAACAGCTCAAAACTTACTAATGCAAAAACAAGTTTATACATTCATATATTTATTGCTCATTTTAAAAAAATCACTGTGAACAAGAAAGACTTCATTGGCTGCTACTAGGGGACTGTAGTAGCTAGCCCTTTAAAGGACATAAAGAGACACGGCTGGGGGCAGTGAAGGACAGTGTGGCATTTGATGTAGCCATAACGGTCACAAATTGAGGGAAAGACTGGAACTGTTATTTAAGCCTGTTAGAGCTTAAGCTGGAATCGCTTGAGGAGAAAAGGAAGATTGGAATACGCCTCTGCTAGAAGCTAGTCCACAAGTAGCTGGAAGAGTTAATACATAAGCCACCTTCTCAGGGAACTGGTACAGTTCTGGCTGAGCATTTATACACAGCGTATAAATACCGTGATTTATTTATTTTATTTTTTTCCCTGTAGGCTAAAGTGAATAATGCCAGCCTGATTGGAGTTGGTTACACTCATGCCCTACGACCTGGTAAGTCCAACAGGTAGCAGCAAATAGTACTGCACTATGGGTTATTTTACTGTCACCTCTAGAACAGAGCAGATAAACAAATTTTCTAGGAAATTACACCGGCTTATAGACGGGTGCGAACATACAGAAGGTCCCATAGCAGCCAAGACGCGAGTGAGGCTCAAGTACTTGAAGGGAGAGCATTGTCCAGGGATATCAGTGTGTGAAGGGTCTTGTTACTTGTTTTCATAGGTGTAAAGCTGACCCTCTCGGGCTTGATTGATGGCAAGAATTTCAGTGCTGGAGGCCACAAAGTTGGGCTGGGATTTGAGCTGGAAGCTTAATGCGGTTTTAAGTAAAACAACAGGCGGTGCTCTGGAAGATGAAGGAAAAGTGTACCCAGTGTGTTTCGGCCTTAATCTTACTCTGAAATTTTAAGAAGTGTGAACTTTCTACTCTTCCAAAGAATCATTTTAACCCAACACTGAAGTCCAGAGAGTGCCAGCATATCCAAGGAAGATACTTGAAGGCATGCATGGAAGTTGTGATGTTTGTGCCACATTTCACTTCACTTTCCTGTACTTTATTCTGTTCCTAATAACAGACAAAAATCCCGTCTCTCCCCATTATTGTATTCCATCCTGCATGTCCTGTACTTCACAACCTTCTATAAAAGGTGGTCTCTGTGCTGTAGTGAAAACTTGGGTTTACATCAGAATGAAATAAATTGGTCACAGTTGGAACATAACATGGGTGTGTCTCGTCTCTCATTGAGGTTCAGAAAAGCTCTGCTCAATGCAGCAGTTTTTTGGGGTTTTTTTTTTGGCTGCAACTGTAGGCATGTTTAATAGATAATCTGCAAATGCTTTGTTAATCTGTATGTGCACACTGAAGATTTCCTTCTCTGTGGTCTCTAGGATAACAGCCTTACACCGCTCATGTTTTAGAGAGCTGCACAGTAAAGGCAGCTTCATTAAAATGCTATTGAGGGTATCAAAAAGAGCAACCCAGAAGTTTACATGTTTTAGATAGCTTCGTTCACATATAGGAAACAAGTATCAGGTAAGTACAACCATTACACTTAAGGAAAAAAGTGCAAATCAGCAAATTTAAGAAGCTAAGTTCACAGTTCAAGTATATTAGGAAGGTGACATCTACCCGTGACTGTGCAAGCTGATTGCATGCGTTGTCCATTGTTCATCAGAAAGCCTAAAAGGCACCAAAACAACCCCATGTGATGCCTAAGGGAAGATACATCAGGACAGAGAATAAGAATATCTGCTGTCTTAAGGCACGATTAAGAACTTTTCCCAAGCAGTTAGAACAGGCATTTCCTACTGTATCTTTGTGAAAAAAAAGTATTTGAGAGGTGGATGCTTAAAGCTAGGCCATGTGCATCACATAAGCAGTAGGTGACAGTAGAAGGAGGCACTTGAACTTCCCTTCTCAGAGGCAGCAGCTTTTCACAGTTGGCTTATGAAGCAGCACGTCTTCAGAGGCAACTGAAGTGATTTTACATCTGGGTCTGTTCTGGACTGTTTGTTTCTTCTTCCTGAAGCCAGCTCCAATCGAGAGCCTAGCGAATAAACAGAACAGCAGCTCAGGGAGGGGAATGGGTGCTTTCTGTCTCCCACAACGCCTACTCTCTCCTTGTCCGAAAGAGTAACAGCCACATTTCTATTAGCCATATTATTTATTTGTGGCAAAGTTACACATGTAGACATTAGAAACATATCAAATATGTTACCATGAAGCTCTGCTCCTGATCCTTCATTGTGTCATGCATCACATTTTCTAGTTGGCTATAGAGTTTCTGTGATTCCAGCAGTAGCTCCTCACTGAAAGGGATAATTATTACACAATTATTTTCCATGGCAGTTTTGTTTAAAGAGATGCTGCCTCTACCTTTAAGAAATATTTCTGGTAGGTATGCTGCAGAGCACTGAAGAATATTAACGTATGCCACTCAGCTCATAAGCTAGGAATTCATTTTGCAACTGGGAAAGTCAGCAGCATGCCCAGATTTACTGGGACGGGGAAAGGAAGCATGTTGCATGTTGGAGTTGGGTTCCTAATACTTGAAGTCACTGTTGCTGGAGAAAAAGTTGTAGAACAGCCTATAAACTAAAGGACTGGGCAACATACAAATAAACCAAGGTCTGTCATTCCAGCTGGTGACCCAGTTCATTCCAGCCAGCCAGAGCTACACGTGCTCGGTTGTAGCACAGCTCAGCTACTATCACCTTACATGGCAATGCTCCAGCAATTCCTGTTGGCAGTGTACCTCAAGTGAGCCCAACCCTTCCACATAAAACAAACCCTTTGCTATCGAGGCAGGGGGAGGTGAAGCTGCACATTATTCCCCATTTTTCATAAGGAAGATTCACAATCCCCAAGAAAGTCCAGCTACTAGGCAGAAAAGACTGCTGACAATGGAAGCTGAACACAAAGCATAAAATGTGAGAAAGCCTGTGTGTCACTATTTCACAGAGCAGGAGCCCCAGCTTTGTAGCGCTAGCATTAGCAGCTACAGAACTCCAGACTTTGCCTCACCTTTTTCTGACAGATTCTGATAAATTGTAGGTTCCAGAAGGGACCTGCAGGAGCAGCTGACCAGGGCTACCGAGACGTGATGTGTTCATGCTCTCTGGGCTGCCAGTAACAGGACCGCGTACTTTACTCTGAAGAAAAAACAGAAGATTCAGATTGCAGTTATACTCCTGGCCGCTGGAAATTAGCAGAAATGAGACAGACTGGAACTTTGTTTTAATACTAATTCAAAATAACAGGGAAAAGAACCATAGGACATACTAAATTTAGTAATTATTATTTCAGTAACCTGTGCTACAAACCATACTTCCAGGTTAAACTGGAGTTTTTATTTTACTTACACAAGCAATTTTCAGCAAGTTCCACAGTTCTTTCTGTCGTTTCTCCTGAAGCCTAACAACTGTCTCCTCATCTTCATTCATCAGATTCATCACTTTCTCCACTCTGGGGAACAATTCCAGTGCCTTCTGCTTGCAAACTACAGTTTTACTATTAAAAAAAAATAATCAGATCACACATGGGCAATTGCAGTAGGGGGGCATTTCTGAAGTTTCTCATTTCCTGTAACACTCTGAGATCTCATTAGCTGCACGTGCTGATTTTTAAACCTCCAGAGCAAAACCTTTTGCTGAAAGAGAAAATGCTTTCTCTCAACCCTCCAATAAAAGCTGATTCTACAAAGCTCACCTGAGCTGAGCATAAATGACTCGGACTTTTTTTTCAAAGGTCTGGATTGCCTGTAGGAGCAGTCGTACTATTTCTTGGCTGTCACCACTTGTCCTCTGATCTGGAATGAGAGTCACAGTATTACACAGAAAGGTAGAATTACAGGACAGAGTGAGAAGATTTTTAGTGGCTTGTTTCTTCTACTTCTTCAATCCTGAAACATCCAAAGTTCAGGGCATGCAAGTTTGAGTGGGATGAATTGCATTGGTTTATAGCCACCTTCTTCAAAATTATGAGAGCTGGAAAGCAATGGTGGTAGGATGGGTCTAATGCCTCGGGGCTGTACAGCTGCTCAAAGGAGCAGCTCTGTCTTTCATCCTTCCTACACAGACGCAGCAGCATATGCTTGCAGCAACAGCCCGCTCTGAGAAAAGCTCCAGGGGAGTTTCAAGAATAGCTCAGAAGGCGCCAAGAAAGCATGGCTGGCCTAGTTTAAAATTGACTCCCTGACTCCCCTCTCAAAAAAAGGCAAGTCCAGCAGAGTCCATGTGCAGCTAGAGTATGGGCAGGCCTAGAATGCAGAGAACGTTCTCTCAGTGCTCATTATTGCATCTCCAAAGTTACTACCCACACAAAGCAAGCTTGAGCTTTTACCTCAGTGCTCATTATTGCATCTCCAAAGTTACTACCCACACAAAGCAAGCTTGAGCTAAAATGTCTTTTACCTCTTGGCTTCTCTCTCAATCTCCGATACAGCTCTCTGGCTTGTTCTTCTCTAAAAGACAAAGGAACAGAACATAAAGGACTCCTCTAGAACCTAAATTACAAACAAGTAGTTCAAGAACTCAAGTCTTTCATATACCAGTCTGCCATTTCAGACTGATGACAAGTAAGGAGTCAAAAACTGTCTTTCAGCGTCAAAGTCCTCCTGGTCCCCCATAATTTGAGCTGAAGAGATAGCACTGTCGTTGTCCTGCAGTAAGAATAAGCTTAGCTAGCAATACTCCTGCAACTGAAGTTCAAGGTAGTTCAACTCACAAATCTTCCAGTGTTCCTCCTTGTTTACGACCTAGTGGGCTTCTCTGCAGGTCCACAATGTCTGTCTGCAGGGCCATCATCCTCTTCACTAGCTGATCCACATCATCCTCCTGAAAGCAGGGCAGAACATAAGCAATGGGGTGGTTTCATACTAAGAGACACTACCGCTCACACTGGCTCTTCCTTTCTCATTCGCGTTTCTAAACACTCGCATCAACAGGATGCAAACAGCAGCCTTGGACAACGACAAATGAGAACATGAGTAATTTCAATTCAAGGAAATTAGCTTGGTGCTCTGGGATAAAACAACTTCCAAGAATTTTTTGATAAAAAAAAATGAGATGCCACAAAAAGCCATTAAAGTATCAGATTTTGTAGTAAATTTACTGCTAGTTCCCAGGCCATCATGCTTGCTTTTCCTTGGCTATTCCAAATCTCTTCTCCCATCCTATCCATCGCCACTTCTCCCCTTTTCCCTCAGCACACCACCACATCCACTCCTGGTGCCCCAAATTCTGTTTTTCACTTGAACTCATTCATATGGAGAAGCTGTCTCTTGTTAGACAGCCATTCTGCTCCTCCTAACAGAGGAGAACCAAGTGCTGAAAAAGAATAAAGTATCGACAAGTGACCTTTCACTTCTCATCTGGGAGCGACAGTCCTTCGCCCTCCTTACAGGGGTTACTGCCTCGTGTCAAAAGGCCAAATGCCTTCCCCGGAGCAGGTGTGGAATGTGCACCATGAATGCGAATTGTTGCCTTTTCAAAATTCAAGACTGATGCTTAAAATGCTTGTGTTCAATCACCTAACCATTGACTTTCCCATTCAGTTTAACCTGTGTTCCATATCCTCTTTTCAGCTCTCCTGGATCCAGGACTGGGCTAGCAGGACATCCGAGTGTAACCACTGCAAAATCTCCTCTCGCATTCCCCAAGATCTCCCTTTTCCCCCTAAGCCTTAGACACACGGTAAGCATCATGAAATCCTGGCAATGGACAAAAATGGTGCCACCCAAACCAAGACAATGTGACATCTGGAATCAGCCTAGACACAAAAAGCTTCTATTTAAGGCAGGACAATGCAGAAAAAAAAAAAGGGGGGGGAGCTGGGGGGAAAGAAAGAAAAACAAGCCTCTTTTTCTTTAGGGATAAGCAGTTAGATTTAGAAACATACCCGCCCACAAAGTTCCACAGCTTGCTCCATCTCTTTCCAGGCAAACAGCAGCTTCTCAGAAGCTACAGGAATTAAACAAGAGTGATTTCTTTTCTCAGGTTCATACAGGAAAAGGTAGATACTTTGTGGGAATAAGAGGCATAAAAAGACCTCAGTTTCCCAGATGCTATACTCACTAATTCCAAATTCAATCTGCTCCTTATACTTTTCCAGATCGATTTGGATACTGGTTTTAAAGAAGTCCAGCTTTGCTTTCAGCTGCTGGGAAAGGGAGGCCATAGAATTCTTCATCTTCGAGAGGGTACTATTGTAACGCAATAGATTCATCCTGCACAAACAAGAAAAAGGTCCTATTAGCCTCACAACTAAAAACGCAGACTTCCACTTTTATCAAAAGTAGATACTTCAGAGTGTAGCAGTGAGCACAAAAGCAGTTGTGTTAGAGGATGGAACACTCAGCTTTTCATTAATCGTTAACGGCTCCACTCATGGGCTTCCCCATTCCAACAGGGTCCCATTCCTGTTCTTTCCCTTAGCAAAGGCAGAAATAAGTATTCCAGAGAAACCGCCACCGTACATGGCTGCTCGCTGCCCCTGCTGAAGCCGGTTACAGTCCTCTTTCAGCATCCGGATCGTGTGCCAGATCTGGCCCCACACTTTCCGCAACTGGAAAAAGTGGAGATTCCTCTTTGGATCCTGAACTGGAAAAAGAGGGGAGGGGGAAAGGGAGGGAGGGAAACATACGTATCAGCATGAAGCCTAAAAACGGTGTTATCACATGACAAACCAGACCAAAGCATCACTCCTTTGAGGGGTACATTACCTCTTGCAAAGCGTATAGTTGGCTAACCCCTATGCAGCTTCCCCAGTATATCAAGATCGAACACTTCCTTTCCTCAGTTATTTTGACAAATTGAACGAACGCTACACCAGTCTGTTTCATTGCTTCTTCAGCCCCAATATACCAAAGCTCTCTATGCTCTTTGCACGTGATACAGAACACAGGCAGCCCTCTCAACACAGACAACCTCTCACATTCATGCTAGAGAATGTCCTTACGGATGCAGTCAACGCTTTCTGGATGAGGACGCAAGGCAACCTGAGCCTCGTAGGCAACTTTCTGGTTATCGAAGAGGAAGAGAAGGTCTGCGTCTGCAGCTGTAGTATCATTCCCCTGCAGAAGACAAATAGACCCAACTAGGTTCTCTCAGATAGAGCAAGCCTCAGTAACACCATACACAGAATGTTCCTCCTCAGCCAAAGACTGAATGCCAAAGGCAAGAGGGTGCCTGTTCTGCAAGGGCTGTAGGTCTGTGTGGTCACTGTGGCGAAAGCCTGCCGAACAGCAGGGAGCGCTCAGTGAGAGCGGTGCCTGCTGATGCACTCAGCAGTAAGGAAGGGAGTATCCAGGCTCACCTTGCTGTCAGCTATATGTTTAGTGGCCAACTTCTGAGAAAACAATGCAAGACCAGCTTCTTGCAGTAGCTCCTGGTCCTGTTCTGGAATTCCCGTATCTGCCTGGATCCTGGCCTTCACCGTCTGCAGAGTGTCCTCCTCTGTCACGGGGTAGGTGTGTACCGTTCCCGTAACCATGTTCAAAACATGAAGCAACTACGAGAGTAATGGGACGTGAGAAGGGCTGAAGATATATTGGTCATGTTTGAGCAGAGATACCAGAACTGAGACACTGGCCACTGACAAACTGTTCAAAGCACTTGCAGGGCTCAAGAAGTCACTTTGCAGCTACTTCATAACATTATGCCAAAGTCCTTATCTTCCCTCAATTGGCCACATGGCAATTAAACAGCTTCAGCCACGGAATCCTCTACCAGCATATGGAACTAGGCACACACAGAAGCTATTTGCTACTCCCAACAAGTTCAGGGAGTATTTGACCTCAAATAAGCATGAGGAAAGCACCCGTCACTGTCAGAAGACAGATAAATGAGATTCTGTGCTGCTCCTCCTAGGTCAATGATTCAAGTCTCTTCTCTCATAGGCTATAAACAACTGCTCTCTTGAAAGCTTTTCAGGGTAATATAGACCCATTGCTCACCTTCAAGTTCAAAATGTCATCTAAAGCTTTGAAACACCCATTGGGTCCATAGGTAGGATCTGTACCCCTCTGCCGTGGGTGCCACATTAACATGAGCTGCAGCCATTTCTCCAGTCTCCCAGCCAAAACACTGAAGGACAAAAGCAAGAAAGAGATCAGAAGAGGTAAAAGTGCATTTGCAGTCACCATATGGCCTGGTCTCTGCAGGAGGACTGACAAACAACTTCCCCGCCCCATTCCTCCCCCCCGACCCCGAACACAAATGGAGTGTTTAGAAGGCAGGAACGGAGACTCACAACTACACAAGTCTGACAAGGGACAGAAGCGTTGTTTGTGTCATGCACTCAGTTTATTCACAGGTTAACATATTAAGGCATATAATATAAACCTGGTCCTTCTGCGGAAGAAACAGTTTATCCCAGTGTGGCATAACAGATTTCTAGTCCTCACCTGTTTAGATTGTTCGGGCAGGGTAAACTGCTAGAAAATTTGACTTCTCCAGATAAGTCTTCCGAAACAACAATATCCAGCTCACTCTTCTGTCGCACTTTTGTATGCCTAATGAATTCAAGCAAGTACAATGGTGAAGTAACTACCTGCCTTTCCCAGCCTGCATGTTAGTAGGCTCTTAAAGCTACTCTTGATGGATGTAATACAGACGCCTCTTTGGTTCCAGCTACCTGCCCTGCAGGAGTCAGTCCTGACCCCAAAGAACAAGTATCAGGAATGCTGAACTTGCTCAGGTAGGTCAAACTCCTGTGAAGGGAGTCAGTGTCCATAAGGGCAAGGAACACAGGGACATTGCCCTAAGAATCAAGGGACCACACTTGTGCTTCCTGTCAACAGGACAGTGGCAATGCACACGCTCTTGTCATCACCTGGCCCCATCTCACTCACCACTGCACTGGCTGCCAGTTGGGCAGGAACGGTCGGAAGCCTGTAATGCACTCAAAGGCCAGCGTGCCGAAGCTCCAGTAATCCACCGTCACCGTATACTTCTGCTGTTCCAGCAGCTCTGGAGCCTGAGACAGTTTACACACACGAGTCAAAGCCGCCCATCTCTTAACTCTCTCTATCCCTTATGAACTCATTAACATTTGTACAACAGATTGAAGACAGTGCTGAAGGCTCTGCCTCTCTCAAGCTTTGAGATCCTCTCAGAGTGAACAGCAGAGGTTATTGGCACTCCTGCTTCTTATTTATAACAGACAAAGCTAGCAGACACTGTGGAAAACCCAGCGTCAGCAAAAAAGCCACCTTTGCTAGCTGCAGCATCCCAAACGCACCCCGTAACAGGACAAGTACTTCTTCCCAGCCCGAAGCCTAACAGCGGTTATCCCTATCCCACTGCAAAGTGGGAGCTGCTCTTCCAGCTGAATTCCTTCCTTACCAAGTACTGTAGAGTCCCAACAAAGGATGTGCAGAGGCTACCTTGATCCAACTCCTTAGCATAACCAAGGTCAATGATTTTGTGTATTAACTGAAACACACAACAGAGAATAAGAAAAAAAAGCACACCATACAGCAGAGAAAGAAAAGGTTCAGCTCTTCAAAGGTATGCAGGAAAGGTGTCTACGAAGAGATGGAAGTGGAAACGGATGGCTCCTGCAGATTCCTAAAACCACTGAGTATGTAAAGTTGTTATTGGCTTGATACATGCAGAGCTGGAGACACTACTGCTAACTGAGATCTTTGGTCAATCGGTGCAGTCCAGTTATTTCCTTAATAGTTGAAAGTCAAAACGTCAGGTGTTACCAGAAGACTAATACAACCTTTCACCTTAGCAGCACACAGAATACGGTTCATCTGACACGCAGACCTGAGCTGGCTGTTACCCTGCATTGAGTGCTCTTGCAGAGGGACCACTGTAACTGCATGAAGCACATACATGTTCCTCTTACACTGACTCGTCTGTGCAGGCAGAGACACCCGGTTCCCGCTTACCCTTTGCTCTCCTTGCTGCAGCACAATGTTCTCTGGTTTCAAGTCTCTGTGGATGATCCTGTTCTCATGAAGGTACCTGAGAGCAGAAGCTGAGAGACAGAAAATGCCACTTGTAAGAGTGCAACTAACAGTACCCAGCATGAGCTACAATTCATTTCTACCTCATATAAACATAGCTTTTGGGTCAAATCCTGTACAAACATACAATGAGACATCAAGTGCAAGAGGAAAAGTCAGTGTCAAACACTTCTGGACACTAAGAGTTTTTTCTCTTGGTCTTCCCTCACGCCCTTCTTCTAAATTGGAGTAACACTTGCTGGCTTCCAGTCAGCAGGGACTTCCCCAGACCTTTGGTAAACGATCAAGAGGGGTCCTGCCATAACACCCGCCAGCTCCTTCAGTACTCTGGGGTGAATCCCATCAGGCCCCACGGACTTGTGAACACTCACCTGATCCCTTACAATTTCAGTGTTCACAAATGGAAAGTCACTGTTCCTGCACTCGATGTCCTCCAACTCAGGGCACCAGGCAGCCCAAGCTCTATCACTATTATTAAAGACTAAGGCAAAAAAAGCATTGAATGCCTGCACTTTTTCTTCATCCCAATTAGTCAGGTGACCATCTTCAACAAGTATTGGTCCAATGTTTTCTTTAGACCTCCTCTTGCTATTCATGGACTTTAAAAAGCCTTTCTTGTTGTCTGACAAAACACTAGTCAGTTTCAACTCTAATTGAGCTTTGGTTTTTCATGTATTCTCCCTGCATTTATGAACCACAGCTCTAATCTTCCTGCGAAGCTTGACTTTGTTTCCAGAGATCATACAATTTCTTTTTCCTCTTGAGTTCCATGAGGAGTTCCATGTTCAGCCAAGCCACTCACTTGACTCATGACACACTGGAATTGCCCGCTCCTGTACTTCTAAAAGCCGGTTCTTAAAAACTAACTAGCACTGGCAGACTCCTAAGCTCTCAAAAGCGGATTCCCAGGGTACTCTGCTAAATAGCTCCCTGAATAGTTTGAAGTTTGCTCTCTTGAAGTCCAGGGTAGCAACTCTGCTGTCTTTTTTTCTCATCACACTGAAAATTTTAAACTCAGCCATTGCATGATCACTGTGGCCAAACAGCCACCTACCACCACACCTCCCACAAGTCCTTCTCTATTCACAAACAGCAAGTCTAGCAGCGCGTCACTCCTGGCAGAGTACTTGTGACAAGAAGTTATCTCCCACAAACTTCAAGAATTTCCAAGACCTGGTCATCACAGCAGGGAGGGTTTGCAGAGCAAGACAGGAAACAAGCCCACTCCACAAAGGTGAGTTTAAGATGGAGTCATTAAGGTCACTGCTGTGTATCCTTAGAGTGGATTCGGCACTGGAAGGGCTTCCGTAGTTCAGACAACTGAAGGTACTGCTACCGCTTACCAATATCAGATAACAAGATGAGAATAGCTTCTTCCCGCAAACCACAGCAATTCTCCAGCTGATTCAAGTACTGCAAGAAAACAACACAGAATATAGTCTTTCCCTCTTGTGTATTGAGTGAGGCACACATTCCCACAAACACTCGCGGATACAAGAAGTTGCAGTAACAGCAAGCCAATTTCTAGAAGCACAAAACTCTATGGGATTGTGACCTCTGGTAGGACCAATTACAGCTTTGGGCCTTGGTCTAACTGCACAGGAGGAGAAAAGAGTGGGTGAAAGAAGTCAGTGTCACCCCCATTCTCTTCCTTCGACTTGCTCCACCCTTCATAGCCATTTCCCCTGTGCCTGGCCATATCAGCTCAAATCTCAACTCTAAGCTCTAGGTTTTATCTAAGGGCAGATTATAGCAAAGGTTAGAAAAACAGTAAGATTAGAATTAAAGTGTTATTTTTTCCTATGACAGATCAGAGTTAATCACTTTTGGGAAGGGTACAGCCCACAGATGTACACTGCCCTATGATGGTCTTAGCCATACTCACATCCTGTTGCACATCCCTCACGTATGCCCTCACCCTCTACATGCAAACTCCTCACAGTGTCACTTGCAGCCAAACATCAAAAATTTCAGAAAGTACTTAAGTCTTCAAAAGCTGAACCAACCCACCAAAACCTGTTGGTGCCATGACAAGAATTAGGAAGCATCAGGATATGAAAACACAGGTGTTACACGGCAACTTCAATAGAAACCCTAGGATCAGCTGAGAAGCTGATCCAGCCCTTGGTCACCACCCCAGGGACCTCACCTTGCGGAGGTCTCCACCTTGGCAGTACTCCATGGCCAGCAATGGCAAGTCATTTGGTGCAAGTTTCTGCATCCCTTCGGGGACATCACGGGCAGCCACCACATTGGGATGGTTCAGCCTAAGGAATGGAAATGAGGCAAGTACACATGACGAGTGGAACCAGGGCGACACCTGAAAGACAATTGTTCTGCAACAGCTATGCAGTTTCACATGCTTGTTGTCATCACGTGAAGTCCTACACAGACATCAATCCCTTTAGAAACTCTAAAGGTCTGCAGTTCATCCATTCTTCACGGACCTTACCTCATCCCGACTTTTTGCATTTCATTTACAGTTAGTGCATTCAGAGAATCACAGAAACATCAAACGGTTTGGGGCTGGAAGGGACCTTAAAGTTCACCCAGTTCCAATCCCCTGCCCTGGGCAGGGACACCTCCCTCCAGACCAGGGTGCATTCCCTCAGCCCACATGGACAAGCCCTTCCCAGGCCTACCAGACCAGGCCTTGCCAAGGTACGACCACGTCTGCCGCCACCCTCCAGAAAAGACCCAAGCTGCGGTCGGACCACGGCACCCTATAAAGCCAACCCAGCGCCCCGAAGGGCAGCCCAGCCCAGACGCGAGGCTGGGCAGAGGGGCAGCGGCGCCGCAGCACCGCTCCAACGGGCCGGAGGTCCGAGACCCGCCACTGACGA
>KZ506616.1:55006-83377 GCA_002844005.1 Limosa lapponica baueri
TGCTCCAAGCTCCCTCCAACCTGCCCTTGAACCCCTCCAGGGATGGGGCAGCCACAGCTTCTCGGGGCAACCTGGGCCAGGCTCTCACCACCCTCCCTGCAAAGAATTTCTTCCTTATATCTAATGTAAATCTCCCCTCTTTCAGTTTAAAACCATTCTCCCTTGTCCTATGGCTCCACTCCCTGACCAGGAGTCCCTCCCCAGCTTTTCTGGAGCCCCTTTAGGGACTGGAAGGGGCTATAACTTCTGAAATCTTCCCTCACTTTGTGGGGGCCATTACTTTGCTAGCATCTTAAGTCTAGAAGTCTAGTGGCAAATAGCTGTTATCATTCAAAAAGAATATAAATTCACCCCTGCTCACTCATCAGCGTCCAGTCGTTTTCCCAACAACCGTGAGTCCCTTCTGGAAACAAACGCAGCTGCCCTTAAATCAGATTTGTGGCAGTAATGTTACCACTAGCACCATGACTCTCCGAGAAATGCATGTCATAATCTTCACGTAGAGTTCCATACAGAGAACAGCTAAACATTCAGAGTAACCAGTGTTTCATCTTTGCCAATATGCAAAATAACTGTTGCCACGCTTCCCAACCGAGGGCTCTATGCTGCTTCTTGAAGATGAAGATCCCTCACACACCATTTCTTATATCTGTGCTTACGCTAAACTGTATCAGGAAACCTCATTTCTAGTGAATCAGTTCCTAAAGGTTAGGACACATCCATTACTGTAACAATTGCATCACTGACAGTTTTCATAACCCAGCCCTAAGTTTTAAAACCGATCATTCAGATTTGTCTGCCACACTTTGATAACTTAGTACCTTATGACCGCACCCTGCTGAGTCAGGTTCGTTTTCTAGAATGGACAGTATCAGCAAACATTTAATTCTTCCGTCCTAAACATACTATTCCTTATTTCTGTCTAAGGATCCTTGGAAGTTTTGTTCATTGTCCCCACTTAACTGGAGAGCTCCTCTAACCATTCTTCTCCCAGTGGCACTGCTCCTCCCATGCTTTGCTCCACACGTGGGTCTGGCTCTCTCTGCCAAAGATTCTCAATGGATGCCATTCAGAGCGGGGCACACTACGCTCTTGCTTCAAACAAGAGTTTCTAAGGACTAAGTCTACAGATTGCAGACCTTGGGTCATGTTAGAAAGAACACACCTGTGCATTCACTGGGGCACTGCCTGGGCAGGGCCCCCCGCATTCCTAGAAGCACGATGGGACACTTCGTCGTAAGGGATACGCACTATTGTCACTGAAGCTTAAGGCGGTCAAGGGGGCAAAAATTGTTTAGAAGACTGAAACTGCTCTGTGACTGGAAGAGAGAAAGAACAAACCAGACCGTCTGTAAGCCCAGCCCTCCCCGCAGCTCCATCGGCGGGATCCCTCTCCCGCAGCCGCTCCTCCCGCAACCCGGCCCGCGGGGAGCCCGCCCGCCACCGCCGCAGTCTCCTCCCCCTCCAGCCGGGTTTTAAGGCCAGGAGCTGTTCAGAGAGAGCAGAGACGGAGAAAACACAAAGCCAGGCTGGTGAGGAAAAGAGATCAGCAGCAGAAAACAGACGAGAAAAAGCGAAAAGGTAGGTGCTACTCTGCACCAGCTTCAAAAAGTGCATTTCCCGCTTTCAACATCAATGGCATTGTCATTAAATACTATTAATTATTATTATTTAATAAATCTCACTGAAGCACCATGGTAGTTAACTAACCGAGCTATTGCCTTTCAGCTTCTGGAGAGACTCATAGCGCCGGGTAAAGCCGCCAGCTTTCAGTTGTTTCAAGAAAGCTTTAGCTATTCCAGGGAAAGGGCTGATAGCCCCAGGCTCTGACCAGTTGCAGGGAGGAGTCTCCTGCTAAAGAACATTAGCAAAAGAACTTAAAACAAAGGAAGAGTTTCGGACAAATATCTTCATGGCAAGGAGAGACCCGGAGAGCTAGCTGTGAAAGGATAATTTATCGTCTTCCTCGTAGGAGGTCGGACCGTGCCTTTCACCCCAGGCTCCCAACCAGGGTAACGGAGGGACAAAGAGGAGGAGGGTGGGACATCTGCAGTTCTCCCTGAACACGCTTCTTTTCAAATGCTGCCAAAACCACAGGAAATATTGAGAATGATTCCCAAAACGAAGCCAGAGTCCAAAATACCAATTTCCTGCGATGCCTTCAAAGACTACAGAATCTTAATGTTTTTGTTTTGGTTATTTGTGGGAGTTTTTTTATTTCTTTTCCCAAAAAGCAGAGGTCTGTCCCCTGTTCTATTTTAAAGAGAAATAGTACAAGTCTAATACTCATCTGCTCAGTTTAGAAAAGGGATCCAGAAGCACTTTCTCCAGAAGGCAGGAAAAGGCAGTGAAGATCTGCAGTCTTTTGCTTGAATTCGATCAAGATAGCTGTTCATCAGCAAGAAAGCTATTAGTACTATAGATTCAGAATCAAAGTATTCTGGAATGGACATTCTAGATTATTGGGAGGCATGGGGGTGGGAGGAGCTACTTTTAATTTCTATTAATGACTTTTTGTTCGACCTTGATAAGATACACCCCTTTTTTAGCTCTTATTCCACATTGATAATACTCACACTCTTACTGCTGAGAAGGACTGTTAATAATAATAAATCAATATGTGGGATTTAAAGTATTCCTGCTGGTGATGATTCAGCAAAAAGAGATAAATTTAGGGTATTGTATATCTTTATGCCCTAATGTACCTGAAAGCGTAGAATCAAAATGTCAGCACGCCACATCAAGGCCTCTGGCTTACTGCTAAGAGTCTTTTTGATGAGAGAGGAAGCAAAGGGTGAGAGCAGAAGGCACAAACTGTTCAGCAGAGTCCTACCAGAACCACATTGCTCGCTGCATTCTGCCTGGAGTCTTGTAAACATGGTATGTTTCAAACAGCCATATGTTTTCAGTTTGATAGGGCTTATCATTTGGAATGTTCCAATGTAGTGGCCTAAGTTGTACCTTTCCCGAAACTGAAAATAAACATCTGGCAACATCTGTTACCAGTTTTCCCTGCATTTGGACAGCAGCCACCAGTGGATGGACGGGAGAGGAGGAAATGTTATTCTACATGTTTTGCAGCATCTAACTCAGGGCTACAGCAGCAACTGAACAGCTCTGGGCACCAGCTCAGATCAGCCACTTCAGCTTTGGGAACGCTGCTGATTTATTTCAGATGCAATTGAAGTCAATGCCTATTTGGAAATCGCTCTTTCAGCTTTTAAAAAGGCCTCCTACGCAATGCAAAATGCTTCCTAAGATGTGAGAAAGGGCTTGAAATTATATATAAAGTATACTGCAAAATCTGCATACTAATACAAATCCCTGAGAAATTCCCTGTGTTACAAGGATCTCATCATCAAGATGTGACCTAAAGACAAGACTTGGAGTAACTAAGGTTTGTGGAAGCTGTTCCTGTGAATCTTCTCAGTCTGACTTGCACCTTAAGTCTCCTCTTTGTGCGGGTTAATGATGAGAAACCATAGCCTAAACTATCCTGCTGTACTCCCATTCTGCTTCAGAGATAAGTATTTATGTCTCTTGCTTTTTCTTTGAACCAATCTTTAAAAAAAACCCCAAGCAAACTCTCTCCCTTTTTTAGCCTTGAATCCCAATTTATGACTCATTCATCTGTCATACTCCAATTTCACCAGCTATTATCCAGCTGCCTTCTCTGGTTTTATATAAACAGAGTCTGAGCTTCTAATTTCTGGAAGTAGTAGTAACTATTACTTTTAGGAAGAAAATTATAGGTTCAAGTCAGGAAACCTGTGATAAAGTTATTTGTCTTATTGTAAGAGTTCAGATTTCATAATAATGACAACTCCAGTCTTTAAAAGCTATTACTCACTGTGCAAATCAATAATACCTTCCTAGTTTATAATAGATGCATTGGACCTTGCTATTTAACGACCTATTTCAAAAAAGTACCATAGACATTAAGTTTCTAAGCTTCTGACACTGTGTAATCATTTGTATCCACCTTACTAATTTCAGTTTTGCCATGAACAACAGCCTCCCCCCCTCCATCAGAGAGTCCTGTTACACCAATAAATCCTCACTTAAAGTCCTCAAGTTCAGCAGTGTTTCTAAATGTAAAATAGAACTTTGTTAGTTACCAGACTCATGCTGCTAAGGTCAGGCTTCAATGGAGTTCTTGGACATACATGCATTTGCCTGATCTTTTCCTGTTACTACGAGGTCACTGAGATAAAAGAATGGGCAAAATACATCTTCTCGGGGATTTTTCCTACACAGATTAACGGAGGAGCCAGAAGCCCACATTGCTTTCATACCAGCAAACCATCTCAGGAAGCCCTTCACTGCCTTTGTATGTCACATCCAGTGTATTTTTCCACTATGAGGATGAGATTAGAAGTGGCATTTAGTACAGCAAGGGAAAAAACCCTGTGTTGCTTAATTTCAGCACTAAAATTTTCTACACACTCGAGACTATGCTGTGCTATGAGTGTGTTCCCCGCCGCTCTCCTCCCAGCAGCTGCCCTAAACCAGGCAGCGCTTACACAAGGTGCTTGGCTTTGGTGAAAGAAATCATTTTTCCTCCTTTGTCAGGAAAAAACATCGGAGGAGAGGAAGCCAGGGCACAAGATGGTAGCACATCTCACTGCAGTCAGTGACTAGAGAAATCTAAATTCATGCTTCTGTCAAGAAACTTGCCTGCTCAAGGCCAGACAGAAATAAATTTTGCTACAGTAGGAAGGAAAACAGATGGATCACAGAGCCCAAATGTCCTTCCTGTAGCTGTTTGTGGCCAGGTCAGAGCAGCAATTTCACCAGCTAGGAAATTAACCTCTGATGACCGAAGAGAGAAGTAGATTTTCAAAGCAAATGAGGTGAATGGAGGCAGAAATTCAGCTTCATCCTTAATCCCAGCCATACCATACCAGCCGGCCGTCTCCCACAAGAGATCTCTGGAGGTTCTCTCCCAAGACTCCTGCCTTAGGAGACAGACTGTGTAAATCAGTCTGGAAGACGCCGAAACTCTTCATGCGGTATGGAAGAGAGCTCTGTCTAAAGTGTAAAGCCGCTAAAGGGATTAGAGGGAATAAGGCGTAGTTGTGACTGCACAGAAGTGACACGCAGAAAGAAATGCTGCAACGAATAAATGAGAACAGCAGACCAAAAGCCACCCTGCCAGCCAAGTGCCTTACTCACCCTTTTTAGAAAAAGCATATGACAACAGTAGAAACTAGAAGCTCAGCTGGGGAGAAGCTGTAGAAATACTGAAAATCAAAGACATAGCAGCGCGGCCCCCACTTATCGTCAACCAAAGTCTCCTTGCTGACACAAGAGAGGAGCCCTCACTCTCACCCAAAGCAGCAGTCTGTGCAGAAAATGCAACCCTTCTTAAAGCACAGATTGACCCTTCAGCATATTTTTGTGCCTCTGCAAGAGATCTCTTAGGTAGGCCTCAATCTCAATTAACACTTTCCAATCAGTATTACACTCCTTCATTTGACAAGTCCATCTCTCTAATAAAGCACGTGATACTGTTGGCTTCCAGCAACCTTCGGAAAAAGGACTTAGAATTTACTTCTACCAGTGTTACTTCCCAGGAAACGCTCTCTGAGTTTCCTCTGGACCTAAAAGGGTGTGCTTTAGCTTGTCAGGTTTCTGAGGTTTTCAAGAAAAAGCACATCCAGGTGCAGCCTGGCAGTTCCCCCTATCCAGTGACACCAGGACGGCTAGACCAGGTGGCTGAGAAATGCAGAGTAGAAAGTGTGTTTTAATTTAAAAAGAATTTTCATAATTTAAACCCCATATTTAAACTTATGACCTTGAACTCCACTTCACACTGCAAAAACGCCTTTGTTGAACATCTTATTTTTTCTTTTGTCTCTATAGATAGCTTGAGATTTGGAGGTGATGTGGAAAACACTCAGAATGGCAGGCAGACTCCCGTGTCTCCTCCTGCTGGTGGGAGCAATCACGACTGTTCAATGCCAGGTAAGTTCAATGCATCAAATAATGCTCTCGCCATCCTCTTGCATGTTCAGCCTTACCGTTGACTCCAGCTGTCTCCGTCAGACAGAAGCAGAATCTGGTTATATCACTAGAAATCAGAGGAAGGAAAATCTTACAAAGTAGTCTACCTCTAAGCTGGGATTTCCAGTAGTGTGTTATCCTGGCTGGTCTTCAGTTCACTAAGCAAATCTCCAAATCTTCTTGGTGTATCTGTTCACTGTCACCTTTCACTGTTAGTAAGAGTTCCATTGTGATCACCCTTCAATTTTCTTTTTGTTGGCATCACTTTCATCATTACTCTTACTTACAACTGGACATTAATGGTTCCCGCGTCCCCTCACTTTAAGCCCCATATTGCACAGCTTAAGTAAACCCTACACAATTCTAAAATGTTTAGTCTCTTTCTCAAAAAACTGCTATCCCGGCCTTCCTCTTTCTTTTTATGTTATTCTTTCTCTTGTGGGTGCCTGATAAGAGCAGCTTTCTAAATTGGTTTCTTCCTTAAAACTTTATCCAAAATACTTTATTTAATTGGCTGCAGGAGACATACCTCTCAAAGGCAATCAAGCTACAGAGGCTTATGGGGAAACTGCATCTCAATGAGCAAAAATAACTGCTTGTTCACATTTACTTCTTTGGAAATTATTTGCTTGAACCTCCTTCAAACAGCAGAAAGCTGACAAGCTTTAGTTAGCTCCAAGAGCACATAATCACTTCACGCCTGATGTGAGCACAGCACATCCCAAATTCACGTCAAATGGATGACAAGCAACCACCCGGTACCCTGTGGCAACTCGATTATTAAAATTCTTGGTTCCTAGGGTGAGATACTAAAGGCACCTTTCACTGTCTGATGAGGAGGGCAGACAGTTGCTCAGAGCTCCCCTGATTTACAAGACCTCAAGAAAAGGACTGGCTCTTCAGAGGCACTTGTTCTCCCAGTTTTCTCAAGAGAACAGTTACTCACAGAATTAACCTTCTTTGCTTGCAGGGCTTACGCACGCGTTTCAAAAGGGGAGCCAGGTCCAGAGGTAAGTCAGGCAAACTACAACCATGTTACCCGTGGCTTTATGAACACAGGAGGGGAAAGCAGGTGATGCTGAGGGAACGGAGCCTGAAAGCTGTTTGTCACAGTTATTTGGATGAGAGATTCAGAAGGCAAAATACCAGACCATTAATACCATCCACAACTCAAAGAACAAAGTTTTCCCCTCCCTCTGCTCTTCTTCAAAGAAAAGGAGGCCGGTCAATAGCGGAACAGCACATCCAACAACACAGCAGTAAGACAGATGGGACAATTGTGGTCTGAGAAGGAAAAAGGGCAGTTCATTAGACCAATGCTTCCATCACAGATACTTTTCTTCCAGAAAGAGAAGGGAGTTCTTTTGCTCAGCCAGGTCTTGCTCAGCCAGGTCTTTTCCCTGAATCTCTAAAAGAGGATTTCCTTTCTCCAATTACAGCCATTTGCACAGACAATTCATCTGGAGAAATTTACCAGCACAGGGATACCTGGCTGAGGCTCTCAGGGAGCAGAATAGAATACTGTAGGTGCGACAGCGGTCGGAGTCGCTGCCACACTGTGCCTATCAGAGGTGAGTATGAAGAAGAAAAAAAGAGAAAGGAGATGGTGGGTGGTGAGAGATTGTCCATCTAATCATTCTAAATAAGAGCTCACTATCAGGGAAGGCATTACCACCCAGAAAATTTTGCTTGAAATAGAATAGGATACAAATGAAAATACTGACACAGGCCGGAGTAAGTGGGAGTGGGCAAGGGGCTGGTGAAGGCTCCTAATAGTGTATGTGGAGAGAACGGAGCAGAGGAGGAACATAAGCACTACACAAAACGTCTGTGAGCACGTGACAATAACAGGTAGGCAGGGAAAACCAGAACAGGCTAAAGGAGACTGACAGGAGAAGAAAGATGGGTATACACTGCCAGCTTCTAACTTCTGTGAAATCTCACACTATTTCCTGGCTTTTGCTTATTCCATAGCCTGCACTAGAAATAAATGCTACAACGGGGGCCAGTGTTCACAGGCGTATTACTCCCCACAGCTCTTCATCTGCCAGTGCCACCAAGGTTTCTCTGGGAAGCAGTGTGAAATAGGTGAGTAAACCATGTCCATTACTGTGAACAATGCTACGGTACTTAGCTATGCAGTGCAGAAGGATGAGCACCCAGCAGCTGCTGCTGTATACTAGGCTCTCTGTTCAGTTGCCTCTTTTTATTCTAAAGCTGATACTACAAAGAACTTTTAAGAAGGACACCTGGGCTGTCCTCAGCGTCTCTTGATAAAACGCTGAATTTTGGAGCTGAAGACCTTTGTGGATACTTACAGTCTGCCTGGCAAGGCATTTTCACTGACTTACTAGACAAGACATCTGGGAGCCAAGTTTAAACAGAACAGAGACTGGGGAAGCAGAGTTTTGGATGCTGTTGTTGTAGTAATATTTTCTTCACTTTTGTTCAGATACTGAAGTTAAGTGCTACAAAGATGCTGGAGTATCATACAGGGGTACATGGAGCATGACAGAGAGTGGAATTGAGTGTTTAAATTGGAATAGCAACGCCTTGATGGACCGGATGTACAGTGGCCAAAGAGAGGACGCTACTGAGCTGGGACTGGGCAATCACAACTATTGCAGGTGAGGGGCTGCTGGCACCAGTCAGAGCCACAGGAATCAGTGCATTCTAAGAGCCCGGAGCAAAGGGACAGCTGTTTGCAGCATCTTATACCAAGCAGAGAACACTCTGCACAGGTGCAAATACAGCACAGCCCTTGAGCAGCAATTGCAACTTCTGTAGACATACGTGAGCTTCAGCTCTATCTAGACTGGATGCTTATGACAGACTACAAAACGTATACATCTCTCACCCCATAGTCTTTCCCTTGTCCCTTCTCAGTGCCTAAAGCACCCTTTGTAAACCAGTTTCCTGCAGCTCCAGATTCTGCTCAAAACTCTAAAACTATAGTGCTTCCGGCACATAAACTAAACTGCACAAACAAGCTGCCCACTCCTGCCAGCTGCTGGCTGTCTCATCCTCACCTCTGTGTACTCCACAATTTTATAATTAAAATAGGAACCCAAACGACTTCTGATGGTTCAGTCCATGTCTTCACTGTGGAGCAGGATTAAGTTACCGAACTAGACGGCAGACGTGGAGCTAGTAACAGTAGCTTTATAATGATGCATAATATCATAACTCTTTCAGAAACCCAGATGAGGATTCCAGACCTTGGTGCTATATCTATAAAGGGGGAAAGTACATCTGGGAACACTGCAGTGTGCCCTCCTGTTCAAAAGGTACATGCAGGGGAACAGGGAATGGACTTTAGAGCTTCCACGATTCACTGCATATATAAGGATTCTCTCTGGAGTTGTGCTACTTCTGTATCCTGAAAAGTTGAGACTCTCCCATTAAATCACGTTTAAGACTTTAATATTTATGACACAGAGAGACTGAGATAAGTATAGCTAATATATAGATGCCTTGACAGAAATCACAGTTAGGAACAGCTGCCAGGTTCACATCCATCAGTTAACATGCAGCTTTCTTGTTGAAGTTGGGAACATCAACTGCAAATCTGGAAGAGGCACAGATTACCGAGGCAGCCACAGCATTACCAGTTCTGGAGCTACCTGTTTGAGGTGGAATTCTCGAATCCTTGTCAACAAGTTATATACTGCTTGGAGAAGAGACGCTTACCAGCTGGGCCTTGGAAGTCACAATTTCTGCCGGTATGTAGTCAGTTATATAAAAAAATCCCACCAAACTTCCTTGTGGTACTCTTGAGGCAGAGCTCTAGTCTTTTATGTGGGTTATTAAAGCACAGGAAATACATTACTGCTGGTAGTGAAGGTGACTGACAACAATAATTTTATTCCACATGACCTATGCTTCCCTAACACCGGCTCCATAAACACAAATTTCATGTGCCCCTAGGGCCCTATGCATCTCTAGAAAAATCAAAAAGAATGCCGTCAGGTCACAGTCTCCCACCTTTAGGACTCCCCAAACTCCCTGCACATCTGATAAAACAAATAGCTCTTCTCTTTCCTGTGCTGCAGGAATCCTGACAATGACAGCAAGCCCTGGTGCCATGTCCTGAAAGGAAATCAGCTCACATGGGAGTACTGCAATGTGCCTACTTGCTGTAAGGACCCTAGCACTCCTGATTCTTCTCTTTCTTTGGGGCATTACTGTTCTGCATGTCATTTGTATTAAACTCAAGCCTCTTACAGTTAATAAGAGCTGGGGGAAGGAAAAAAAAAAAAGGAGCTTTTTGGAGTAAAAAGAGATTCTGTGGCTTCACTCTCACAGAAGTGCCTTTTTCTCTGCCAAAAGGGAAGATTGCAGAAATGGAGGATAGAAAAGGCAGGGTTTCCTTACTGTATTTTTCAAATCAGAATAAAAGTTTCCTAGGAAACAGGAATGAGTCAGCTACTAAACAGTTTGTGCCAGGATGCCTCAACATCATGACAACATGACAACTAACAGGCCCTTAGCCCAAACTCAAAGGAAAAGTGCCTGGACAAAAAGCCTGTTTGTGGGTTTTCATCCACAGCCACCTGTGGGCTGCGGCAGCGCAGAGCACAGCAGTACAGGATCAGAGGCGGCTCCTACGCAGACATCACAGCTCACCCATGGCAGGCTGCCATCTTCGTTAAGTATCGCCGGGCTCCAGGAGAGCACTTCCTCTGCGGAGGAGTTCTCATCAGCTCCTGCTGGGTTTTGTCAGCTGCTCACTGTTTTGAGGAAGGGTAAGTTGAGGATTCAGTACCATATGGGGTAAAAACCCCTGGAAAGTGGAAGCATCCAGTATAGCCTTACTAGAAGGGTAAATGACTTGAAAAAGCTCTTTATCCCCGTAAGTCACTCTACATTAAAAATTATAGAGTTAATTGTGCTGAGCATTACAGACAGGCACACTAGAAGCACGGCACTAAGGTACCACAGCAGAATATCAAATAGCTGAAGAACAAAGTTGTTGGTAGAGATGCAGAGCCATCAGAAACTTGAGAACAGCAAGGGGCTGGCAGAGGAGCTTTGCCGTGATGGCTGTAAGCAATTAGCGCAAAACCAAAGGGAAATAGGACACTTGAGGTGAAACTGCCTGGGGAATGAAGTACTAAGAGTGCTAAAATTAGAAAAGTAGAAGTTCCAGCAGCACATTTCCAAGGGAAGGGTCCACTCCAATTGACACAGGAAGAAAGTAACACTCTGTTGTTCTTCAGCTTTAGTACAAATCAGCTGAAGATTGTGCTGGGTAGGACTTCCCGAGCCACTCCTGAGGAAAATGAACAAAGCTTTCAAGTGAAGAGCTACATTGTGCATGAGAGATTTGACTCAGAAAACTTCAACAATGATATTGGTAAGAACTTTTCTGACCTCGTGACTGGAAAGGTCATGGTCGGCTCAAGTTTGTGGTTAATGAAGTGGGGATTTTTTTCCCTCTTCAGCTCTGTTGCAGTTGAGCTCAGATGCAGAAGACTGTGCTGTTGAGACAGACACTGTCCGCGCTGCCTGTCTCCCCACACCAGGACTGCAGCTGCCTGACTGGACTGAGTGCGAGATCTCCGGTTATGGCAAAAATGAAGAATGTAAGTAGAAGACACATTTCTACATGTAAGTAGAGGACACTATGTCCAAAGTTTGCGTCCCCTGCCCTCAAAGAATTCAGACCTTTAGAGTCGCTTAATGTGTGACCCCCTGAGTTATTATATGGGCTTACGTAAGCACTACAAACCATATGCGTAACTGGGAGATACACAAAAACAAGTTTTGCTGTAAGTTATTTCATTCATCTGAGTTCTGTGAGCTGCATGGGCTAGCAGAGTCTTCCTTGATACTCTCCAGCAGTAGAAACACAAAAAATGGCACAATGGATAAAGGTAGGAAAGACAGAAAATTTGCAATCAGAGCTGCCCCATTTCTGCTGTACTGAGTACATTTAGATATCGTGATTCTGACAGAAATCCATTTCTGTCAAGATTTAATATACTATACAGTTGCAGGTAGTTGCATTATTCTGAAAGATACATAGGTTGTGCAGTGATAAGCAAAAAAAAAAAAAACAGCTAGAGAAATATCAATCCCATATATATATTAAAAGGCTGTCTAAAGGGTTTTTAAAGTGACCTTCAACAAACAGAAATAAAATCTGTCTGAAAGTATACACAGGCTGACCTATATTTAAAACAAACAAAAAAATCAGCTCTTATTTACTAGCACTTTCTACTAATTTTTTTTTCTCTAACTTGTAAACTCTGGGACAGAGACTGTGAAGCATCCACCATAACAAGACCTAATTGTGATTTGAACCCATAGGATTTTTGGAACAGACTTGCAATTTAACATATAAATGTGGCATAAAGTGTTCTTAAGGTGCTTTCAAAGCTAGTCCTCATCAATGCTTACAGGGAGTACAGGATAAATGCTTTGAGAGGGAAAGGATGCTGCAACTGTAATTCAAAACTAGACTGAAAAACAACAGTCCTGCCAACTTTCAGCTTTGTGCAATTGCAGCTATGCAGGAGAATAAACCCAACACACAAACCAAAACAAAAAAAAATCCCTTCCATTCCAACGTAACACAAGTTTACATTCCTATCCAGTTACTCAGTATTGTGTATGACAAGGCATGTGATTTTTATTAGTGTAAACCTAATACCAAAAAGTCAGGACCTTGTTTCATACAGTTAGTGATTTTCATAGGCACTTCCTGTGACTTCATTTTGATCGATGTAACTGTGCAAAGAGGACTTACCCACCCAAGAAACCCAGCAGTCTTTAATTTGGAGCCTACAAAAACCTCTCTAGTATTTAAGCTCGCTAAAGAAGCAATATTCCGTCTCAACTGTGTTTAAGATGTTCTCATTAGCAAAGCAGAACCCCCAGGAATTAAAAAAGACCCTTGGGCGAGGAAATAATAGTTGAGCCACCCCCCATCCCCTCCCCACACCCCTACTCCCAGCTACTTCTGTTTACTCTCCCCTAAACTACAGACACTGAACTGCAATTTATTGTTTTTAAAGATATACAGCAATATATATGTATTTATATTGATATTTTTCTCCCAGTTTCTCCATTCTACTCAGAGCACCTGAAGGAAGGCCATGTCAGACTGTTCCCAGCCAGCAGGTGCACAACACAACATCTGGACAACCGGACAGTTACCGACAACATGTTGTGTGCAGGAGACACAAGGCACCTCGATGATGCCTGCAAGGTAAACCCAGTTCTGTTCCTCGTCTCTTTTCAGGTCTGTCCTTGATAGTCTGAGGTAACTAAACAAAATGTTTCAGAAAATAGTTTAAAGAAGCTCTGTGGTTGGCTACATGGAAGTTCTGGTAGACTTTTGCCGAACAGAACTGCTTGCTCCTCTGTTTTCTTCCCCCACCCCTCAGCTGGGAAAACAGGCCACACTTAACCAACAAACCAGAACAATACACTGAAAATCCCAAATATAGGAAATACCACAAAACTGAGCAGGAAACTCTACCTCAGCACCATTTCCTAATATTTACTCTTGTGAGCATGCAAAACACTCAGCAGGAGGTTCTGTGAGAGGAAGGGAGTGCCCGTCGACCAAAGAGTGGAGAAAAGAAGATGAAAGGCTAAAAGATGGTGGAGGAGGAGCAGCTATACCAGGAGGAGCAGCTATACCAGGAGGAAAAAGGAGGGCACGCATTCAACCCACATTCTTTCCATTTAAACAGCTCCTTAATTAATTTTGCTTTACTGTTACACACAGCAGTACCGTTCAAATAAGAGCGTTCCTCTTTTTGTTCTTATCAACCTCTCACCTACATTTCACAAATGAGCACTATACAAAGTCAGACACTTTATTGCTAGTTAGAAGTTTTTGGGGTCTGTCCCCACGAGAGGAGCCTTGAGGGCATCTGGAACACAAAAGTGGCTTACGTGAGGGTGCTGTTACTGAGTGCTCTTGATTTGCGAGCGCACTGCATAGGGTGTTTCCGCAGACACCAGTGCACAACTAAAGCCAGCGGGGGGGAAAAACAACAAAACCAAACAAATGTGGAGATTGTTACTAACCTGCTACTTCTCTGCAGGGTGACTCTGGAGGGCCCCTGGTCTGTATGAAGGACGATCGGATGTATCTAATTGGAATCATCAGCTGGGGAATAGGCTGTGGCCGCAAAGACATACCCGGCGTTTATACCAATGTGAATCGTTATCTTGACTGGATTCAGGACAACATGAAACCCTGAGAAAGAAAAATGAACTATCCACAGTCTTGTGGCCATGGCCTTGCAGCTTCCTTCTGGGTGCTTCCAGGATGCTGACAGGGCTTCCCGCCTCTCCAGATGTTTATGACTTTCAGTACTAAAGGAAGACAGACTGCAATGCGTAGAAGGTCACATTCTCAAATGAACTCTCCTTTCCTTATTACAGGTTATCAGAAGCTAACGCTCCTTTTCCCCACATCCCCAAGCTTTCTCCTTGCATCAGATCACAAGTACAATTAAAAATAATTTTTGGCCCGAGAGAATAAACTGGGCATTGGATGCTCATGCATCCCATGACCAGCAATGTTGTTTTGGGAATGGGTGTAAACTGAAGTCAAAGGGGACAGATTTAATTTCCTGAAAAGCTCATCTCCCTCCTTATTTGGCTGTAAGCTTGGAAGACGTTCCAGACAGGCTTAAATAACCAAAGTAAGGTGGTAGAAGGACAGAGCTTAAGCTGGTTTCAGCTTGACTCCAACAGAAAAAGCACAGCTGTAGGCATGGGCTATTTATTTCCGTATCAATATAGTACTTACTTTTTCAGTTTGGAACTGATTCATTAACAGGATGGCAAGCTTATTAGAACATTTTCTTTTTCCACCTGCTTTTCCTCCTGGTAGGAACTAAATATTTAAATAAATATAGAATAGGTTAAAATCTTAACACCAAGGTGCCTGCCACAGAATCGACACATTACTTTTTGACTATTAGATTTCTATGCATTATCATTTGATATGAAAGCAAAAGCTCTCTCTTTAGCGCAGCAGCAGGGCGGAACAAAGGACAAGTGTAGCGGCGGCAGTTTTAGGTGCCTGCTACATTTACATCCACCTGTAAAAATCAAGTCAAATGTCACAAGGCTGCATTTGTCCTTTAACAGAAGACAGAACAGGTATAACCAAGTCACTGTGAACTAGAATTAAGT
This sequence comes from Limosa lapponica baueri, assembly GCA_002844005.1. Lineage (NCBI taxonomy): Eukaryota > Metazoa > Chordata > Aves > Charadriiformes > Scolopacidae > Limosa > Limosa lapponica. Next base: position 70,175 of record KZ506616.1, read on the forward strand.
AATGGAGCATTACTTACTTGCATTGCAGTTGCCATGTAATGCCAAGTGGTATCTATGCACGTTCTAAGAGTTAAGACTCTTTGAGAAATTCTCTCTTGTGCAATTGGTTTATAAATTAAGAGAAAGCAGGTGTGATTACTGTTTTACAAAAGGAAAACAATTATATTGAGGCTACAAAAGCAGTTTAGCTTTAGTATCAACCAGGCATTGTAGCTAGAGAACTAGCCTGTTGTATTTGGGAAATTTAAAACAGTATAACTCCAAACATTTACTCGGTTTTAAGGAGCTCTCTGATGATATACTAGCACAGCCTCTAGTCAAATAGAGAAGCTTATTAATAAATACATACAGAAGAGAGATTCGGTAAGGATGCCCATTACTTCCTTAAACGGGTTTTGTAAGTGGCAACTTTACAGATGGTCCATGCCTTTCTAGCTACCAGCTTAGCTACATGACCTCAAAGAGATCTTCATGTCCTCAGAGAACCAGTGGTGTAAATCCAGTCAGCTTCAGCAACAAGTCCCATATTCCAGCCAGGGGAAGGGGGAAAAACCCCAAGATGTTTAATAAACAAGAGTCACAGTTCAGGTTTCTTGGTGTGATTTTTTTCTTATTTTTAATTGTATTTTATTAAGTAATAACCTTGAGAAAAAGACAAATTGATTTCCATTCCTCTCTCCTGAGTCAACATCAGCATTTATTGTAACTGAAGTACACAGCTACACCTCACATTTCCCCCTAAACTCCTTATATCACCATCTACCAAGCTATCTCGCTGAGGTTGCTCCCTGCTTCCCCCTTCTGCCATGCCTCTATATTCGGCAGGAACTTGCACCCACCTCAGACTGATAAAGGAACCTTGTCATAAAGGCCAGACACTCTTATGCATATAAGAAGCCCTTCAAGATCTTGAGCAACACAAATCACTTCAACATGAAAGGAAAGATAATTTAAAAAAAAACACCAAAGCTACAAAGCCAAAGGGCAACATTAGTACTTGAGGAGCAGGAAGGTGAAGAGGTATTTCACTGCATTCACAATTAAAGCACAGCCTTAGCCTGCTACCGAAAACCCTACCTACTGAACAAAAATGGTTCAGTTGCATTCCTAAAGACAGTTTCACTGAGGTTCTAGGAAAAGCTCGGTGCTCCTTTTAGGAAACAATAAGAAAAATTACCAAGAAAGTAATTAATTTTAGCTTTTCAGACAGTGACTTAGTCCCAAGTTGACAATCCCAATTGCAGAAAGACATTTATCTCCCTAAGGCATCCACAATACAATTGACATATTTACCTTCCTCCTCAAATACCAACTGCATTTCTTGTAAAGCCCACACAAACCACTCTGAAATAACACAGACGACATGTGAAAATGAATTTTATTGATGCCCTTGCTGAAGGTTGTATTTGCACTGAACATGCTTAGCAGTAAGGCTACCTGCTACAGCATCCATCAGTTGCACTGGAACTTGCAATTCCACATGCAAGACACCACTCATCCAATGCAAGTATCCATCACATGCAAACCAGAACGTATGTTATCCTTCATTTAGGGTCACCTTGTTCTGTTCACGAGCATGAACTGTACAGCATCTTAGGGACAAGTTCTGCTACCACAGAGAAAACACATTGGCATCTAGTGGCCAAAGAGCACATTACAGACAATACGGAATAGTGTAGATGCCTCTCATTTTATATTTATGCTGTACAGAAAGATGCAGCACAGACTGCAATGGGCAGATGCAGCAACAGCTCCTGCAGAGGAGATGGTCCCAGTGAGAAATCCAGCATAGGCTTGAATCCACCTGCACAGCAGCTCAGTGGTACAGGAACTGGAAGGAGGTAGGACAGCCAGAAACACTACAAAGGTATCGGGACACAATTATCTCAAAGACATCAGTAAGCAGGAGAACAGCAGTATCACCTTCATTTGTAATAGGCAGGCAGAGACAAAAGGAGGTTCCAACAATTACTAGGATAGTGATCGCCTTCCTTCAGCCACAGCTTCAGTTTCCATCAGAGTGCTGTGTCTCCCCAAAAATTCTCCTGCCTCTCTGTCTCTTCCCTGACTCCCAAAACCAGCTGGGAGAGTCCCTACCTTCAAACACTGATGAAATAAGAGAACCAGAACTACACTCCGATGACACCTCTCATTACAAGATTGCATGTGCTGCCAGCCCTTCACAGGATACCATACTAAGATCTGGATATGCTTCCAGTCAATCTCCAGAGATTCAAGACACTTGATGACCAAGACGGCTTATGAAATATCTAGAAAAAGCATCCACTTCTTCCCTTCCTCCCTCTGTGGCACCATCCCCAATCTCAGGCTTCTTCACTTCCCATCCTGGGTAGGGACAATCTACCTTTCCACTTCTTCCAGTCCCTTTGAGGCAGAATCACTGTGACCTCTGTGCTGCCAAGAACTAGACAGCTTTCCGCCCTAACGCCCAGCGATGGAGAAGGGCAGATGCCGGACCACTGCACTGGAGGTGATGTTTGTGGAAATTCAACTTTGTATCATCTACAAAGGGATAAAAGCCAACCAAAAGATAAGGAAGAGGAGTTACAAAAGGCAATAAATCCCTAGAATTTCTTTGAAGACAGCAAAATGAAGGTGATACAAGCTTACATCGCTGACTCACTAATCCCAAGGGACCTGAACACCTCTCCCATCTGCCATTGTTCCAAACACTTCAGATTCAGCTAGTGATGAGATGTTTTCAGGTCAACCTCACTTTTCCCTGCTCCCCAGCACCCTAAGCAGTGGCTCTCATGCTGCTACAGGCAAGGGAGCAACCCTAAACAGATGGACGGGGTAAGAGGCTGCATCCAACAGCTAGGGACAGGAGAAACAGGAAAGTGCTCTTCCTCACTATGGAATCCTCTAGGTTCGGACTTGGAACTTGCCAGCCTTAGTCATGTATTTTATCCCCTTGAAGGGCTTGTACTTCTCCCCATACATATCCAAGCGATTCACCTTCAGTCCTAGAGGCAAACAAACACAGCATAAGAATGACTGCTGCCACAAACAAAGCAGACAGGCCCTCTGGATAAAGGAACAGAAGATCATACTAGAGATGCAGAAAGCATAGGGAAAGTTTTAGCAAGCAGTAAACAGAACGGAGAAAAGCTAACAACTGCTAATTGTCAGAATCATTCTTTACAAACACATCCATACCCTAAAATTCTTTAAAGGTCTGGAAGCGTGAAATGCAAGGAAACGTAGATAGGCTGTTTCATAGAGCATCAGAGAGAACAAATCCACCTATCTGTAGTCAAAACACACTATTTTTTTTACTTGCAGAACATGTTTCAGATAGCTCTGCAGGCCTTCTGAAGTACATTCTATTTCAGCTACATGCAGAGTGAGCAATGACACAGCAGAGAACATTCAGCTGCTTTACCTGACAGTCACTTACCAGATATAGCCAGCTGCTGAATTTTAAACTGCAAGTTAATGGTGGGGTTTTCATCTGGTTTTGATGTCCCAGCTTGCAAGCTCACGCTCCCCTTCAGGCTTGGCAGCTTCTGGGGGTTTATTTTCCCCACATCCCATGACAGCAGCTTCAAGGGACAGAAAATGCAGCAGTGAAACAGAAACGCTGTAACACCCTCTAAAGAGGAGTACCCTTCCAATGACAGCTTTTAATGCCTCTTCACGGAAAAGATCTTTGTCTTAGTATCCTGCCTTTCATATTGGACAGACAGAGAAGAGGCTCAAGCAGTAGCTGCCTTGGACCTTTGTTCTCCCTCTCTTTCCATGAGATTCCCCAAAAGCCTGCCATGAATGGTATGTCCACTACTTGTACTAGAGGCCCCATTTCCTATGTGTAGCAGTGACAAAGATAATGCAGAACTGCCTCCTTTCTGAATGGCTGAAGCAGTGTTGCTTGAGGCTTTACTGTGGGTAAACCAACAAATTTAAGTTTACAATAAGAAAAAAAAAGTGAACTCAGGGTGGGGAAGGCCAAACAACAAAACCAGAACACCCCAGAACAAATCAAAACCCACTAACCAACCCAAATCCTCAGTGTTTGCAAAGGACCAAGTCTAATGTACAGTACTAGGCATGACAACTAGATATGTAGAAGTTTGTAAAGCACCCACCAGACTAACGTCTCATCATACAACACCAGTTCTTGGATTTTCTGCACACACCAATCAACCAGAACTACTTTCCACTCAGTCACTGAGCTATTTGTTGTGGGGATTAAGACAGCTTCTACTATGCAATTGTCCAGAAAAAGTTCTCACCCCAAGAAAAGATACTGCCTTCAGAAAAGCAACATTCAAGGAGATGTTTATGTAAGCATGAACAGCTCAACTTCATTTGCTGAAAGGTAAAAAAGATTAAAAAACCCCCAGATCTAATTCCTCTCCTTCCTCTCACCTTTGTAACTGGATCGAAGATGTGTGTTCCCTGAGAGGGTGTAAGGGTCATATTTAAGACACCTTTTGGCATCTGGCTAGTGACCATCACTCCCTCTACAGTCTTCCCCATAGTCTGCTTCGGCCCCACTGTGATCTCAAAACGTCCCAGTGAGCTGTTATCACGGAAACTGATGTTGTGTTTAACGTAGACAGGAATTGCCACAAGACTAGAATAAAGACATGAACAGAAAGTCCTTGTCAATCTCTCACCTTCATCTTTGCTTTTCCTGATGCAGTTCTTGCCTTCTACACTGAACATTGGAAAACAATTTCCTTAAAAGAGAAGGAAATCCTACACTCATTTGTTTGATCTAAGAGCAAAGTCAGAATCCTGTTCTCAAGTCTTAATTACACTTTTTTTAATCAAGCTTGTTGTATCACTCCATACTGCCTAGTTCTTTCCCTCTCTAGTTTGTTTATCTGCTACTAGTCTTTGAAAAATGCTGGCTGACCAAAAAGAAGTGACAGAGTCACTGCTCCAATCAAGGACAAAACACGGGGTTTAAAAAGGCACCATGCACCTTTACTTCATTTGGCACAACATGCCACCTGATCTTTAAAAGCAATTCCTTTTTTGTTTGTTTGTTTTGTTTTTTCCCCTAGCCAGGAAGATTCAAATTTCATAATTCAGAGCACTACATTTATCACCTACTTCTGAGCACTGACATGATAGGAGAGCAAGCGAAAATTTCCATCGGGTGGAATGAAGGAGAGTATTCTCTCCGACTCCCAGCGCTTAAAACGCACACATGGATGGAAGCTGACATCATCCAATAACCGAGGGTTCTGAAAGAAAAGAAGAAAGTCACAAGGTTAGTGAAAGCAGTATTACTTAAAATAACCTCCTCTTCTTCTTCTCAGTCTTCTATCCATGAAGGGCCTACCATTCAATGCGCTCTGCCCACCTGAAGGTATCTACGTTCAGACACATTAAGCTATTTGATGCTGTTACCTCTGTGCGATAGCAGTACTCAATAACCTCTATCCTATTTTAGAAAACTTAGTCATGTCAAATAATTACATTGATGCATACTCATAAAAAAGATGGTCCTTTAGGATATCTGCCAAAAGCACCACTGTATCTCAGAAACTTAGTTACAGCACACACTAACAGTACTTTTAACAAAGAATCTGAAAATAAAACCTTTAGGCCTAAAGTTGCTAAAGTTCACTATGAATTTCCATTGTCAGTTCTTTCTCTTTTTGTTTGGCACACGCAGGTTCTGATCTGCTGGAATCTATCAGCGTGAGGCTGAGATCCTAATAGCAGGGCCGGGAAACCCTTTTCAAAATACTTAAAGATACACTCTTGAGTTTTACCATAAAGGAGAGGGTAAGGTCTGGCATCCCAGTCAGCTTGACACAAGCATCAATCACCCCTTGGATTTCAGCAGTAATTGTGGAACCTACAACAATAAAGTAAACACTGGAAGTTATGTGAAACTGATCAAAAAAATCCCAGTGTAGAAAAACTATTAATGGGGAGGACAGAAATTTATTATCTTCATGAGTTGGCACGGCTCATTATATTGCTCTCTAAACATTTTTCTCATTCCCAACCACTCCTGGAGAAGATGCATATAAATAAGAACCACTGACACCAGCAATGTCCATTTTAATGACCAATGACAATAGCTCCCAACTCTAACAAGATTAAAATGCACAAAAGCTAAGGAGACAGAAGGCAAGTGAAAATTGTGCATAGCACTATTTCCCCAATATAGAATTGCTTACAAGACCTTAGGAATGAAGACAAGTGAAAACCTTGGTACCTCTCCAAGATTTCTGACTGAATAGCACCCATGAGTTGGCAACATCCCAGAGTAAGAACAGGAATAGAGCTTCCCCCACTTCGATAAGTGTGCTCCTCTTTGAAAACCTAAATCTCTCTTCAGGCACCATCAGGACAAGTTACCCTCGTCTTAGCCAGAAGCAACTTCCATACCTGATTTGTCAATGATTGCATCTATCTCCTCAATCACATCAAAATACGCCTCATTGTTGGTGTATTTTACACCAGTACGTCTCCAAGGCACCACTGATAGCTGTCCAGTAGGAAGCTGGTCACCCACATTTGTGCTTCCTGGAAAAAGAAAGGCAATCACAACAACCACAGAAGTTAGAATATGCTCCAGAACAAGCCCTTGTTCTCCTGTGACTTAATTGCAATTAATTCCCGAGAACCTCTGTCTCTTTGTAGGAGAGCAATTATTCTTCCAGACTCACTGTTTGTGTTGCACGTCTCTTACATACAACTCTAAAATATACCACAATAAGGGATGGGGAAGTGTAACTAAAAACAAAAAGCCACCCCAAAAAAAACCCCACACCAAACTAACTCATCCAGAAGTCATGTCATGGCTGTAACTGGAAATGTAATCTGTTTGGGTTTAAAAAAAAAAAGTGCAGCTGGTGCTGGAACTGGAAGGAACCTCAAAGCAAAGCACTAACACAGGACTCCCTAAATACGCCTATGCTGGGGTTTAGAATGACAGGGAACAACATAAATTTTCTTCACCCATGTCCTAATTTACTTATGCAGGAACATTGCCACACGGCCTCCCAAGGTTACCTACTTTTTGTTTCCCTGTACCTGTGATGGTGTTGACAACTGTTCGCAGGATAGTCGGAGGTTTTATCAGTTCCTTAAGAATGTTAGACTCGGTTGCCAGTGGAAAGCCATTGTCCAGCATCTCCTCCAGCACCTCATAAACCACCACAACATTGTCCTTGATCATCACCTCTGAACAGACACCAAAATAATCCTGTGCAAAAGAAATAATTACTCAATCTCTGAAAGAGAGTCCTAGTGATCATTCAGTTCAGTGCCCTCCCACACAGAGGGATTGATTTCCTTATCAACCCTCTTCTTGGAGGACTTGAAACACTGAATCTCCATGTATTAGTACACTCAGACAGACTGACCGCTCCGACAAACACGCGCAACTCTGAGCATTCCTCTGCCAGTGCCCCCGCAAGCTGGCAAATCACCGCATCATCGTATCTTCTTATTTCCTTTCTATATAACAAGATTCCCTTTGATAGCTAACAGATTTTTTAATTAGCACTTAAAAGTGGCTCAATTGCAACTGATTAAGCAGCAACATTAATAAGAAAAACTTACTTCCTGCAGCCACTACTGAACTGCATGCAGCGATGCCTTTCGTTAGACTCCAGTACTGGATATCCTTCCTCGGCTGCCCTGGTCTTTACCTACAGTACTCGCGATGTTCTAACTGGGCAGCGCTGCTGTTTAAGGAACTCAACCTCTTCTATCAAAGCCTTTCATTTACTTTTGTTATAATGCTTGCATTAATACAAGCATAATACAGTCATTTACAAGCAATAATACCATCATTTACTCCAATTCTGTATATATTTTTTTAGAATTTACTCTGATGTGGAAAATAGGGGAAGCACAGCTTCAAACGCTCTGCATATTCTGCAGGTTTGTTTTACAGAAGAATGTTTCTGAAGTCTGTCTAGCACGCTACCTGTGTTTTTTCATTCTGATACCGCTTGGGAAGTACAGACTGCTTGCACACCCTAAGATGTATTAGACTAACAGCAGAAGTCCAGTATTCTGAAAAGTCTGAAAAATAACTCTATCCATGTAACAAAACTCCCTTTCCTCATAATTTAAGAGGCGTATAAAGCAGAACCTTAGAACATGAATCACAGAAGATCCACAGACCAGTTTATGCCCCAGCTTGAATCCTATACTGTTTCTTCAGCTCCTACTCCAAAACAACAATTAGCAATATTAAAATTTGCACTAAAAATATACCAAGACAAATTGTAAATCTGTAACACAATGTAGGTACAGAAACTAAGTGGAGATATTTCAAGATTCAGCATATGTTATGGAAAACATTCCCAATAACTCAGCAATTTGAAAAATTGAACATTTAATTTAATCATAGTTTTATTCTATAGGGACTTCATGCATCTTTCTGGAGAAAGAGTGAGCGCACGCAAACATGAAGAGATCAGGCGTTCTGCAGAAAGGAGAAGTTTATGTAAACTTTGACGCTGGTCCTGCATTACAAACGCTATTTCTCTTTCAGACATATCAGGTTCTAACATACAGCCAAGCCAGTAAGGACACACTCATGCCTTTGTCCTCTCACAAAAAACAAGACCTAAGCGACTGACATAGTACACTTTTGGCCTGAACAACCAATCCACTCCCTGAACTCAGTGAAACAGAACTCAGCCTACACTCCTGTTCTGATTGGCACCTGGAAGCAAAAGCTCACATGATACCCACATTGCCTGTATTCTGGGAGGATGCTGGTCACAAGACATTCCAAATGCAGACTACACAATCCTGTTGTTGAAGACAGACATCTCCACAATGTCTCTAAACTGCCCGGAAGGCCTGTCAGCCATGGCACAGAAGGAAAAAGGCTGCTCTGGGCCAACTCCAGTGACTCACTTCTTTAAGAAGCAGACGCGCTTCCACGGAATATCACTAGATGTAAGCACTTAGGTAGGTTGTCACTCATTGACTAAAGCACATGGCTATGAACCACAAAACCTCCTTGTGAGAACAAGACCAGCTTGGTCTTAGCTCATAGCTTCCAGAAGAGTCAAGGCTTCAAAACAGAAATATAGGTCTTGGTTGGTGGAAGGTCCTTCCTGTGAGCGTTGGCTTATCTCGAATCCATCGCCATCCCAAGCAGCGCATTCCTGACCGAGCAAGCCCACAAGGCCCACTCTAGATCTCCGTAGGTGCAGGATAAGAATTAAGAGATGGGAAAAAAGAAAAGAGAAAACGAATTGCTGGCAACTTGAAGAGAACCCTCTTCTCCCCCCGACTCGTCCTCCTCCGACCCACGGCAGTGACACGGGCCCCCCCTCCCCCCCGGGGCCCCGCACCTGGAAGGTGTCGACCACGCGGTGCAGGAACTCGATGACGAAGAGAGGCGGCACCTCGCTCTGGATAACGGCCACGAAGAAGATCTTGTGGCGGTAAACGCTGAGGAGGTAATGGTGTGGCGTGGGGATCACCGGCGGCACGTTTTCCGCCTCCGACGCCCTCTCCTGCGCCTCGAAGAAGTAGTCGCAGACGGAGCGGCTGACGACGCTCTTCCAGTGCTTCTCCAGGAAGATGTCCCCCGAGGCGTTGATCAGGAACAGGCTGTGGATCATGGCTGCGGCGGGGCCCTCCCGCGGCGGCGGCCGGAGCGGGGAGCGGAGCGATGCGGAGCCCCCTCCACACACCGCCTCAGCGGCTGCTCGCGCCCGCCTCCTTCCCGCCACAAGCTCCGCCCCCCCCGCGCGCTGATTCGCAGCGCGGAAAGCTCCCCTTCGCCTCTGCGGGCGGGGCTCGGCCAGCGAGCCCTCTGATTGGGTGGCCCACTGGCAACCGCACCCGATAGGCCGAGGAGGGGCGTGCGGCCGATGGCGCAGGAGAAAGGCACGCTGCGCCCGGCTCCGATTGGGCCAGCGGAGGCGCCCGCGCACCGACACCGCATGTCAGCCGCCGCCCAGCAGGGGGCGCCGCGGGGCGCGCCCGCGCTCGGGAGAGCCCCGCCCACCGCCGCGCCACGGGCATGCGCCGCCCCCGCGGGTCCGGTCCCCCGGCGGCCCGGCCTCCCCGCCCGGGAGAGCGGAGCCGGCGGCCCCGAGACCCGCGCCTGCTCCCCGTTCTTCTGAGGGCACCCTTTTTTGGGGTAGGCGGCTCTGCGCAGTCCGTAGAAGGCGTTCAGTGACCCGGCTTCCCCAGCGAGGAGCAGCGGGTCGAACCTCTTCCGCTGCGTCCGTGTGCTGGTTTGTCCGCCGGAGGAACAACGCTACCGAAAACACAATCCGGCGGGCACAAAAACCACCGTGGGCACGCAAAATGCACCTGAGCCCCGTGCCAAGCCAAGCCTTTGCGTAACTAGAGCAGGTGTCCCACCTCCACGGAGCACCTCTCTGGACTGCCGAGCCGGGCAGATGCCATGACAAAGAACTTTCCAATTTTACTACTCTGCTGGGAACAAAGATAAATACAAGAACAATGAAAAATAAGCCCTTTCTATCCCATTAAATAAGGTGTGCAGCCTTTATTCCAGGGGAAGGCCAGGGCCTGCCTGCTGGTCCAGCACCAAAAGGGTCTGGGTCTCCGCAACCGAGTGCACTTTGGAAGGGTGGGCAAACCCCGTAAGCAGAGATACCACCAGGCCTGGGAGACGAGTGAGCTACCGGACTGCTTATGTCAGAATGGAAAACTGCAGGTTCAGAGCTTATATTAGATCTTATTTTCTATTCATACATTGTACCTATTTTTCCTCCCAAACTGGGCAGAGGTCAGTTCATTTGCTCTGACATTACCTTTTGATACTATTGTATGCATACCTCCTGATTTAAAGTATCAAATAATTCAACATGCAATAGGTAAGTTTTTCGCTGTAGCAGAAAATAATGGAGAAATGACCTATATATTAACTTCTCTTTTACGGACAGTCATGATTTGTATCACATGCATTTTTTTAAACATCTAATTCAAATTACCGTAACGAATCAACAAAGGGGTAATAACTTGTCTTTTAATTACAACACTTCTAAATTTAAAATAATTGTTTATTATTTTAATGTAATCACTTTTAACACAAAGGTATTGTAAAGATTATTGTATCAGTCTATGAGACTCTTGGAGACTGTGTTCGCGGGAGTCATACAGGTATCACAGACAGAAAGCACTAGCACATAGTTAAACTGACCAACAACATAAAACCTTTATACATTTGGCTCTCCAAGAAACTCAATCCCTTCTGCTTTTAACCTGGACCTTAAAATCAACAGTCATGGGAAACGTCTTTTCAATACGGGCATTTCTTTTTTGTCTCATGAAACACAATTCAGTTTTGACTATATTATACATTACTTAAAAACTGCCATTTCCCTCTGACTGCTTGCACCCATCAAAATTGTTAGTATTTTACCCAGTTCACGATGTTGTCAATTCTTATTTTTCCTACAGTTACTTCAGTTTCTTTAGCCATCAAGAAGGTTGGTGCCAATACAAAAGCAACCACAGGCTAATTAATTATTTCTGCACACCAGAGGAAAAGGCTGTTCAGGGAAAAGGGGAAATACATTTCTGCTTTAAAATCAGACAGGTTTATTAAAGTATCTTGCTGATACCTGCAGAGAACAATTTGTAGTTACACCACTGTACTGCTGCAGAAATACTGCCTGGCTGCTTCCAAACTGCTAGCATAAAGATCATGGTTTTGTTCTGGAAGTCAGCCTCCACAGTGGCTCGGGAGCGTATACAAACTGGAACCTAAAAGGAGCACACAGCAGAAGGTGCTGCCAGAACAGAATTTCATTTTGCTGGTTAGTTTACTGACAGCCTGAAAACTGCTCATTGAAGAGTACTATACTTTAGTCACAGTACATGAACCCCCAGAGAAACCTAAGCACAAAGAGCAGTGTGCCAGTCCCTGCGCTGTCTTTATGATAAAACAATTCTTTACCATCTGTAGTTTGCCATATGCAGATGATTTAACTGTTAGCTTGTGCTGTGAAAATAAAAAAGAGAGTATGAGAAAACAGGCCATTTTTTAATTTATAACAGTCAACAGAAACAAGGTCCTAATAATAACCTACTGCCAATTTTGAAACAGAATAGTGCCAACAGACTGATACTCTGTGTTGAAGATACACAACTGGGTTTCACTGTTATGTACTGAATCCTTTTAGTCTTGCTTTACTTTCTTAGCTGGAAATTATGTTTATATCTTCTTTAGCTTCTTTGAATACAGCACCACAGCCTTGTAATTTAAGGCACTGGAAGTCATGCAGCATAGAGCCACCCGTATTTTGAAGGCTCAGGAAGAGGTGGGAGAAGAGATTAATTTGGACGGACAATCCAACTCTGACAAAACAAGGCCAGACCTCTCTAGTCTACATGGCAGACAGAGAACTGTTTGTACAGTGCCTTGTGCAACTGCATCTCAAACTCCATTGGCTTCAAGTAGTAACTAACTCACTGAGAACATTTAATTTTCACCCTGAAAAACCTAATCTGTTAAAACATCAAAAGAGTTCCTCTTGCTCAAAAGAGAAATGTCTCAAGACACTAAAGCAAGCCGTTCAGAAAAGGTCACCGGTTTGCTTTATCAACTCTGTCTCCACGACATTTCTTAAGATTTTATTTTTTTTTTTCTAAAAAGGGAAGTTCACATGAAACTTTGCACAATAGTTGTGCTACTGGTGAAAAGGCAATGGTGAAAATCGCCTGCACCATAATGCGCGCAAACCGCGGGCAAGCCGAGGCAGAGGTCAGAAACGGCTGGAGGATTGCAGGCGGCTACTCGGGATGGATACAAAAATGGGATTCTTTCAGTCAAGTATAACCTAGGACAGGATGCCGTAAAATGAGAATTTGCTTATTTCCGCCAACTTTCAGCCCCTGCCAGCCTGTTGCCGTTCCTCTGCGGCGCAGGGGAACCAGGGCCCCGGGGCCGCCCGCCGCTCCCGGGGGGAAAGGCCCGCTCGGTTCCAGGGACAAGCGCCGGCTCGGCGGGGCCGGGGCCAGAGCGCCCGGAGCGCTCACAGGCTACTGCCCCGGAGAACGGCTTGTGTTTGGGCAGCGAATTTTCGCTCTACAAAGTAAAACGCACCAAAGATGTCAGAAAGTTACACAAATTACCTCACAAAGATGCCCGAGGGCAGAGCAGCCGCGGTGCAGGCGAGGCGCGGCGGCTCCCGGAGCTGAACGGCGCCGTGATTTCGGGATTCCGCATCCCTCCCGCACCTTCACCTCGGGAAAACC
>KZ506616.1:89283-176016 GCA_002844005.1 Limosa lapponica baueri
TTTTTTTTTTTTTTTCTTTAATGGAATTACTAATTACAGATTTTCTGGTTGTACTGTGACAGTGTTTCTCTTGATTCTTAGAAGAGCCTTGTCAACAATATGAACAAAAGCTCAGGCTCCCAAACCTGAGAAATCCTAATGACCTGTCTCTTGTTCGCTCTTGTTAATCTTTTTTCCTTGCACTCTTTGGTCTTTAACATCCATTTAAGAACTCTCCATACATCATATGATTCAAATTTATGAATCCTAAAGGTGTAATATTTCTTTCTTTCATTCGTTCAAATGTAGCTTCCACTCTGCTGCAAGTGCTTACCTGTCTGTTTGGTAGCGGTGTCACTTGTTTAGATGCCTAGAAGTGTACGTTCAATTCTGGATCATTTCCTGTGTATTATGAAACTGAGTACCTTGCAGGAGGCCTATGAACATTGAGGCTTAAATTTTTTTTTAAACAAAATAAAAATAAAGCAACACTACAGAAGCTTTGTTTAGTAAGCATTGCTTGATTTTTTTCAGATCTTATTTTTTGTCTCTATGTTCTGTGAATACCACATTTTAGTGTTCAAGGGCAAAAAAACTTGCAAGTTATCATGGTTTACCTTGTAGTAATGACATGCTGCTGGCATTATGGTTTTGAAATCCCTGGCCTAAAAACTCTACTTGGATAAAAACAAGCAAACAGGAAAAAAACCCAACCTGCTGATGGGCAGAGTTCAGTGCTGAAATTTGCTTATCTGTTAGTGACAATGGTTGACAAAAGAAGGTGTCTTTAATTTCAGTTATAAGTGCCATGTGTGCCTTCGCTCGCGTAGGCTTTAGGGAAGTGGCCTTTTCTTTCTTTTCAGTTTCCTGTAGTTTAGAAGCTAAAATGGGAATTGCAGTTAAGAGCTATTTTTGCATTCCTTGTCACATGTTGGACTAAACGCTGGACTTGACTTTGGTGGTGTTTCTGTGATAGGTGACAGACTGGTAAAATTCCTGTTGTGGAAAGAAATAAGGTGGGGGTGGTGGCAAATCGTTGTAATACCTAAAAGTCAAGGGAGTTCATACTGAAATTGTCATGAAAGAGAAGATGGCTGAGTTGCTGCCTCTTGGGTAGGTATCAGGCGAGCACTGTTCCTTCGGCACAGCTGGAAGTGAGGAAGTGTGGTTGTCAGGCCTCCCACGTTAGGTCAGCCAAAGAGGTGATAAGCCTGGAGCAAAGAACGTTCGGTGCTGAGTCCGCCATCCATCAGTGACATCTGTAGGGAATGAGCAATACTGTGCAAGACAGACTCGAAAATGAGTAACCCCACTGTTACAGTGCGATTTCTGCAGTAAAGCCCTGATTAAATATGCGTGAAAAATTTCCTTAAAGTGTAACTGTCTCTTCTGTTTCATGTGTAATTAGTACACTTGCAGACTGAAACAGGGTTATTACTTTTTAAAGTTTTTGGTTTTTCTTGAGGAAAAAATGCTGTTATGCTAGTATTGTTCAGAGGAACAGTTTTGTCTTTTGACATTTCCTACTAATTATTATTTTAAAGAATGTTTTTTCTGAGGTGGGAGAAAAATTATTTGGTGCTGCTTTGGAAACCATAACTTATCTTTAAATGAATGCCATGTATCTTTAGATAGCTGATGGCAGACTATTCATGTCATCTTTATAAAAGCTAAACAGAATAAACAATGGTAGTGTTTTAACATATACTGGCTATTGAGATGTCTTGGGAATAGAAAGGCTTGACACGAGTATGCAGAAAAAACTTGAGTATCTCGATGAAATTTTCTGTGATGTTTCACCAGCACTTCATTGAGTTGGGTTTGGGGGGTGGTTTTTTTTGTTCGTGATTGGGGCAGGTGCTGTAGAGATGATTCAGAAAGCTAATTTTATTCATACTGACACCTTGCATCTGTGCCAGAGGTTACCACAGCCATTGCAAAGATAGCGCGTGTGGTGTTTTGTTCCTCAGCTCCTACAGTTTGTAGCCCACTTTATTACTATTAAATGAAATTGTTGGTTTAAGTTAATGTTCTGTGTTGTGAAATGCGGCTGCTGCTGGAGGGAGAGAATCTCTGACGAAGGGACAGAGAGGGCAGCACAGGGAGTCACCTCTTTAATCATCTCTGCTGCGAACTGGGGCATCATCAGAGGCTTTGGTTGCCTGCTACTGAGTTGGCCACGCAACCTGCTATACCTTTGTTTTATCTGTACCACTAATATCTTTATTTCCTTGCTTACTTCTTGGCACAAAAGGTGGGTTGCATTTGTCAGACAAGAAAGACCGATTCTTCTCTCTTATAGGCACTTTATTCAATATACTCTATTTGTGCATTTGAAGCCTGAAAAGTAATGAGTATCTGATATTAAATGCATATTATATATTTATTTGTGAGAAACTTCTCATGCAGTTGTGTGCCGCATCTTTAGAGTGTTGGGGGAAAGGATTGCAGATTGCAATACTTCGTTTTGATCAGAAATTTTGAAATAGAAGACATCTAGATAATGATCTAGATAAAGACAGTGTGCTCTGCTTTTGTTTTGTTGACACTTGTTACGGAACCCAGGCTAAGAGGCTGTAAGAATTTTTGTAAAATTGTTATTATTAAAAAGAAATATGTTAACACATCAGCTAACTGAAGGAGACATTGACATAATTGATGTACACGTTGGATGTTTCCAGAGCATTCGAGACTTGATCTCAGGACAATAGTAGAACTGTTTCTTCCACAATTAAAAGGAAAACACAGATGGTATTAATTGATCTCCATTTGCACTCTCCTTGAAACTGTCTTTTATGTCAGTTTTAACTGGATATGGCTGTAGCAACCTTTAAGTAAATATCTTAATATTGTCCTGCAGTACAGCTGAGAGTATAAAAACAATATTCTGAAAGTGCTTCCTGAAAAAAAAAAAAAGAGGGAAACTTCTGTGGTGGAAAAATAGGAGGAATTCCCCGTGCTGCTGTCTCACGTGTTCCTTGTGGCGTGTCTGTTTCCTAGTTTTATGTTGCTATATATGTCTGTTGGTGCTTATCAGACACTTTAACTGTGGGTTATTGTACACGCAGCATCCTTTAGGCCTTCCCTCTTGCAAATAGTAGTTCTAGATCCCAGTGTGCACTTGTGTTTATCACAGGAAGCCAAACTTCTTATATCTTTTTAGAAAGTTCATACGCTTTGAAGGCATCCTAGTTGTTTTGAAGGCCCTTAAGCATACAACAGCTATTGCTATATTGTGCCTGGTTTAGGTTAATAACTGTTAATTCCGTGTCTTAAAGCAAAGGACTGTCCCGTTTCTGGTAAGGAAGTTATTTGTGGATTGGTTTGTTTTGGGTGGAGTACATAAATGATCTGTAACCAGAGCATTGTAATTACATTTTGAGAGCTCACCCTTGCTCTCCAAGGGTGCTCTTCGAGCTTTGGCTCCCAGCTGGAGGAGGATTAGGATTCACTCTCTTCCAGCTGGTTCTGTGGAAGAGAAGGCTGTAGTTCTGTCTAAAAAAAAAATCGTGGTTGATAACAGATGGCCTCCATCTGCACCCTGTGTAACTCTGGAAACTCAAGTGCTAAAAAATTACTTTGAACTTGATTCACTCAATTAGTGAACAGGTGAAGTAGCTCTTAGTAATAGAGCGAATGTAAGCATGTCAGAAATGTTAGTGTCATGGACAGCTATGAATGGATGCTGTGAGACGGTGCATTTAGGGTGAAATAGTGCAGAATGATACCAAGAGGAGCTCTGGCAGTATTTGGAGTAATGGTAACCTAAAGACAAAGTTTGTGGCTGCGGGAAGACATCAGAAGTTGTGATGAGGACCTGTGTCAGTGGGGACTGGGCTGCGGAGGAGGTGTTTTTAACAGCATTCTCTGACACAGTTCCAGCAGAAGCTGAGTATTAGCTGGTTAAAAAGGAGGAGACTAGTCCAATGTGTTGGCTGGGTCCCTGATGTTGGTCCTTCTGTCCTGGAGATTGTTGACAGATACGGAATGACAAATCTCTAAAATTTGTTAATAAAGGAACCTTATTTACTACAGAGCTTTAAAGTATAGTCAGAGGGGTAGGAGAGTGGGTGATGGAGAGCACTGCTAAATAAACGACAGCTTGATTCCAGCGCAGGCTTTGTTATGCGGCAAGGGAAGAGCAGAGAGAATGAGGGCAAGTAATTCTGTCCCTGCCCTTCCCCTAGTTGCCCAGCAATTTTATCTTAAGACCTAGTGGTGGTGGGAAAAACAGTTAAAAAGGTATAAATATTAAACGAAGTAATGTCATTTTAATTGAGAGTTAGGTTCCATGTTCTTAAAATGAGTATAAATAAGCTATCAACAGAAAATCTAGTAAACAAATCCCATATGTGACAGACTGCTGAGTCCTTTGACCTCTTGTCCTCTGCGGAGTAGGTGGGTAGATATGTTTTATTCCTGCTTGCCTTGTTAAAGGGTTTCAAACTACATTTATCCTACTGAGTTGTGGTAAGTCGTGTTAGTCTTCCTTCCACCTATTTAGGTTTTCTCTTTAGTTGTTGTGTAAGTTTGACTTAATTTTTCTGTCCTCGCCAGTGTTTTCTGAGTATGTGAACGCCTTTCCTTACAACAGCTACTAGTACTGCTTCAGGCATCGCATAAGAGACTGTAGCTCATTGCTTGTTCTGTTGTCCAAGAATCTGGCAGTCTTTCCACTGTTACTTCTACTGTGGTAAATCTGGATTTGTAGTGAGATCGAAAAGAAAGGAGGGAGAAGGGCGTCCAAAAATAATGACCCTTGTGTAGTAAACAGAATCCCGTTTATAATACATTCCCTTGTTTAGAGTTTCTTTTGAAGGCTAGTTAATCAGTCTGTGGACCCGGGCATGAACGATTAATTTTGGGTTGAAAATATTGAATCTTCCAAGCATGTCTCTGTGAAGACCTAGGAATTACTAAAGCTTTTCATTATCAATACCTCTATCAGTTCACTGTATTTCTCAGAATTGGATAGAACAGAGTATGGATCTGAGAACATAGCTAAATACCTGCACAAGTGTTATTTAAAATAGGAGAACAGAGCTCTTCCTGTTCTGGAATCTTTGCTTTTAAATCTTTATCAGCAAATTGAGTCACCAATCTATGCCCCCTTATCTGTGTGTGAAGTGGAAATTATGTCAAAATAAAGGTGTTCTGAATTATAAAGGAAATCACCATTTCTATGTGTTTCTGTTAAACTGTCTGGTCTAATCTTAAAAGTCCAGAAAACTTGTGACAGATGCAGCTTTTAGGGGTGTGTGTTTATGTAGGTCTGACTTAATTTAAAATCCTTTCGCGATACACAGCCTCTTCCAGACGTTAGGTTTCTTCTCCGTCTTTGAGATTCAACCCTGAATTTTTAGCAAGGAGGCGTTTGGAGTGGAGTGCTGGATCTCTGCACTTGTCTGGGCTCGCAGTGAATTCCTTGAAGGTGTACTGAGAAAGGAAAGAAAGGAATTGTGCTGCTCAGTGTTACAATGACTAAGCTTTAGAAGCTGCTACTAATTAAGATGCAGGCAAAATCTTTAGAACGATCTCAGGAAAAGTAGATGTCACTTGCTGTATGCTGCTACCATTTTTTTTATTTTTTAATATATACATCCATAAAAATACAGTGAATGACTGCCTTACTTCAGCACAGACTTCGCCGGGCTTTGCAAATTCGGGGTTCCTTTGTGCGGGCAGTCTCTCAGACCTGTTTGGAAGAGGTTTTATCTGTGCCTGTTTGGGTTGCCTTGTGGGGCTGCCCGTGTGGGAGCGGTTGGTGCAGAGAAGGGGAACAACACTGGGTTAGGATGGTGGGTCAGGAACGTGGGACTTTGTTATATTTTACTGTCAAGAGTGTTGTATTGAGCACTGGATTTTGATAGTGAAGAATTATATGCAGAGTGTTTATTTCCTTTTTTTTTTTTTTCTCCAATCTCGTGTTCAAGGTGGTAGAGCTTCAAAAAACGAGTAGGATTTGGTCCCATAGTTGCATTTGTGTGGGTATCCTGAGTAAAACTCTGAATAACAGCCTTGTATCAGATATTTTTAACGTGCACTAAATTCTCATTCACAGTTCCTTTTGTGCCTTCTCCGTTATCATGTTTATGTGGGCCCCTGCGTTATATTAAATATTTTTGTTCATTTGTGTTTGTTTTCTAAATGAAGTATTTTCCCTTCTTTTAGGAATGCAGCTAATGATGAAGTGGTGTACGTTATCTAAAGATGGAATAATTACCTATATGCACAGAAATTACTTAGGTGTTTACAAAAGTCTCTTCCCCAAATAATTCTTTATTTTTAGAAATCAAAATCAATACTGAAGTTCCTTATTTTTTGTGAAAATCCAAGTGTCATGGAATGCAAACTGTTTCCAATGAGAGGAGTTAAGATTATAGTTTGCTGTTGATTTGAGGGGTGTGTTCTGCTTTTGCAGCTGTGGAAGTCTGTTACTTCTTAGAAATATTATTTAATCTAAAACTGATATAATCATCTGTTGCTCCTAAGACAGGATCCTTGTTTTCTTGAAAATTAAGAAGCTGGGACAAAGTATAGGAGAGAGCTTACAGGATATAGCTCTGGCTAAAGAAAACTTCAGTAACTTTAACTGCCAGGTTCCTGAATCGATGTCAAACGAAGGGAGTTTCTTTATATTGCAAATAAAGACATTTGAGCCTCCCCCCGCCCAGTGTGCAGGCAGGAAGTCTTGGCACGAGATTCTGATTGTGACGTACAAATCTGGAATTGTTTTAATCCTCTGATTAGAGGACTCGTTAGCTTTGGGAAGGTTATTTAACAATTGACTGTCTAAATATTTCCAGTTGACATTCTGTAAAGTTCTTATCATGTGCATGTCTAATAGTAAGGCAGTTTCTTCAGTGTGAGTGTCACCCCCAAGTAGTATCCAAATTGGGTTTTTTTCATAGTTTCCAGAGATCGTAACCAAGGCATAGAATTCAGCCTGCGTTTCCTGCACCAATATCTAAGCTATTAACCTTCACACTTCACTTTACTCTTGTAGCAACATTTCAGATGTTCTCTCATTGTAATGGTCCTTCCTCAAACAGCAGCGCTTACTCTGAATGTCCTTTGATTTTTATTTTTAAATTACCCTTTTATGTTTCTCTTAGGAATTGGTATGCATTTCATGCTTGTCATTTCTTCTGTACACTTTTTTATCTTTTTTCCCTTACACTTGTTTTAATGTTGTCTCATGCTTTAGGCCATCATTCTGCCATAGAAATATCCTCCTTTCTTTCAAGTGAGACTCAACTAATGAATTGGAGACAAAATATCCATTAACACAGGCAAGCATACATACAGGTGTTATTGTGATAGTTTTTTCACGTGTCTATTAAAATATATTTAGCATTGTTTTTTGAGTACAAAGAGTATTTTGAAGAATTTCTGGTTTTACTCTCACTTTCTTCATATTTTTTCTTCACCATAGTGTCTGGAGAGATCATGAAGAGTTGTGATTTGGTAACTTAAAAAACCTGAGCCCATTGCTGCCACAAGTTGATATTACTTAGTATTTCCCAAATTATGCTGTTTTCCCTATATATATAAAAAAATAAAATTTGTAAAATTATTTTGGTAATATAAAATTTATTAGTTCTGATTTTATCGATGCGTGGAACTGAAGTCATTTTTTTCCTCAGCCACTGATCCAAAAGGCATGGAAGCCAGGCTCTGTGATGCCCTGTTTGCTGAAACATGTTTCCTCATGTTTTAAATCATTTTCTTCACGTGGGGTAGGTTGTACTTCCCCGCTGGCTTTTCTGCTTCATCTGCTCTTTCCAGTAGCTTCAGCATTTGAGGCAGAGCTTTGCAACAGCATGGGCTGTTTCAGGTGAGGAGTGATGCTTTGTCACTTACACCCAAACCCCCATTACCTAGCATGAATTCTCAGAAGCCGTCTATCGCTGCTCCTGAACGATAACTTCATTGCTAAGAAGCAAATGTTCTGTGGTGGGGGTGGTTCTGTAAACACTAGTTGTGGTAGATTTTCTCTCTGGAGGGCTCTCATTCGGGATGTCTCAAAGAGGAAAACAAACAAGAAAAAAAAGTTGTTGTGAGCATATGTGTCTCTTTTCTGCTAGCTTTAATTTTACACCTACTCAATTCCAACCACAGTGACTACTGCAGGCCGATGTGTGGTGACGGGGCAAAGGCAGTCCTGGTATCTGGTGGGTCTCTGCGGGACTCAAGTGTCTGCAGGAAGCGAAGTGCGTTCAGGTTCCTGACAGTGACTGTTGTGATGGTGTGGCTACAGGGCCGGCTCTGAGTTTTGACGCATTTCCTACCTCACTTTTCCTGAATTAAGAAAACTACAAAGCAGATGGATTAGCCAAATCTGAGGTTTGAAAATTACTATTTCCCCCCCCTACTTTTTCCATAGGCACTTCTCCATGGTGCCTTTAGGAGGGGGTACAGTCAGTGAATCTGTGGAGCACGTTTGGTTTCTAAACATCCTTTGTATAGTAACACCATGTGCTGAGGGGCTGGCAGGCTGTAAGACACTGTCAGCCCAATTTGTTCTGGCTCCTTTCCTCGCCGAATCTGGTGACATCACACAGATAGATGTGCTTGCGAGAAAAACAGCAGAAGGAGTTGAATGTCTGCCAAAAAATTTGCAGTATGAAACTGAGCTGGCTGCTTCCAGTCTTGTTTTCACGAATCTCTCATTGTGTGCTTGCATTTTTCACTTGCCAGGATGTTCTTTGCTGAACAAACACAGCAGCAGTGAAATCTCTCCATACTGTGTGAGGCTGCGTTACGCCCAGAAGCTTTGGAGGAGTAGCCTGGTCTCCACGTTCAAAGTTACTCAATTTAATAAATTATTCTAAACCAGTTTGAATTCTAATAGAATCTTATTCTTTATTCCCCTAAACTGTAGCTGACTTGTTTTTTAAATGTGGTGAACTGTGGTTTTGCAGTTTGTCAGAGGTGGTAAATACAGGAAACATTGAAGCTGTAAAGGACAGTCTTTGATCTGGCTCTGGCAGAGCTAGAGAGTGTTTACACGGCGTGGACGTCCGAATCTGAAGGACTGTGGGGATCAACAGGGTGTGCACAAATACTGGCTAGTAGAGATACGAAAGACTATCTCAGACTGTTGACTATAGAGAGGTTCAATAAAATTCTCTTTGGTTAAATACATTTTTCATGAACTTCCTGCAGAGGATACGTGAAATAGTTTACTTCTTCCCTGAAAAGTTGCTTGAATGTTCCAGCTTTGCTTTCACAAATGGTATAGGATAGCCACTGCTAGGTGAGGCCAGCTGTGTTTGGGGAGATTCTTTCAGTGAAAAGGTATATATATACTTTCTGCTTCTCCTGTTTGCAGAAAAGTATTTATAATCGAGGAAAAAAAAAAAATTCAAGACAGATAATGAAATTCACTGCTAAGCTTTGCTAGTCAGTAACATAGAGAAAAATCAGAAATAGAGAGAACCGTAACAAATGTAATTGTTAATGTCTCCTAATGCTTCATGAGGAATATGCAGCTATTATGGTCATATAAGCATTTTGTAACTACCACAGTCCCATAGCTGGGAAGCGTCTGTAATTCATATGAAGCTGTCATTGAATCTGAAACAATTTAGATGTGAACTGCTAATACAGTAAATTCCCCATAACTTGTTTACAAGTCTGCAGGGGCCTTAGTAGTGCTATTTTGTTTTTGTTTGTTAATGCAAGAACAAAGTATATTACACTGCTACTAGTGAAACAGAGTCATAGAAGACTCCTGGATGCAACACAGCATGGCAGTCATGGGATTATCATTAAAGTTCAGTTACCTGATTATTTGAATGAACTTTATTTGTAAGTCATCTTTTCCTGCAAATTAGATTTCTTCTGGGTAGTGTCATTTACTTTGCTGCAGCTACATGGGGATTTTTGGAGGTGAAGCTGGCTAGAAGTGTGTACAAGGTGAATAGAGTGTAGTTAAGTGCAGTTTAATTATATTAAGTGCATATATTAAGTGCACTGCAAATATGAATGCAATGTGGAGATGAGCAAAAGAAAAGCATACAAGTGAGACTGCGTGAACTGGGAAAGTAATTTTGAAGCTTTTTCTTGCTGAAGCGGGATGGCAGTCTGCTGGCTTCATTTTGAAATAGCAGATTTCCTGAGGTGTTCTGGTTGTTTCCATCTAGTGGATGTTTTAAGGAACACATCTCAGTCTATACTGGATCTGTACACTGAAGTAAAGATACAGCTTGAAACTTCCAGATTCTATGTTACTGTAATATAAACCAACCTATTTCTATTCTGGATATGGCTTTTGCTTTGACTTAGCCAGAGTAAAGATTCCTTGAAATTCTTCTGGCATATGCTTCCATACAATAATTAACAGTATGTGCATATGTAGCTGTGTAATATACTCTGAAAAAGGTGTGTGTGAAATCATTAACTATAACATGATACAGCTATACAAAGAATGTGTCTCAAAACTTAGCATAATCTATAATTTTTTCTCCAGTGTATTAAGTGTGGGTTTTAGCATATTTTTATTGTATTTTAACTTAAATTTTGCTTACATCCTTGCTCTGAAAACTACAAATCACAAAATTGTCTTGGAATTGGATTAGAAAGAATTTGTTAGATTATGAAATCCAGCACGTAATGTTACCGGAGTTAAGGCTATCCTTTCCCTCTCATCAGTTGATCGAGTGCCACTTTAAAGCAATCAGTTGTTGCACTTGTGACTTCTTTTGAGGAGGCTGTTGCAGAATGTCAGTCCTCTGGTTTAAAAACCTCCTGCTTATTCCAGGCCAAATGTATTGTTGGCTACTTAATATCCATTTGTTATTTTGCCAGCATTGTGCCACATCTTAAATACGTCTTTTTCCCTAGGTAATGTTTAGCCCCCCTGAACTTTTTCAGAGAGAGAGCAAACCTTTTTGTCTGCTCCTTTTGAGTGCTGAACAGCATAATCACATAGTTTCTTACAAGAGAATTTTCTTTTATTTTCATTTTTCATAACAATGTTAATAGTTGTGCAGTTTTTGTACTTGTGCTATAATGCGTTTTATTCCAGGTAATGTATTGCAAGTGCTCTTGACGATTGCACTATTGCTTTCTGGATACCCGATGGGAATTTCTAAGGCTACTGTGTTTTGGGGTCATCTGTGCCTTTTTATCATGGCTGCATCACCTCATAGCTCATTCATTTGTTGACAAATTAAGGCACCACCTATCTCTAACTTTGCATTCAGTTGTGTATTAAGCTAGAAACGAGGGCTATAAATTGTTTTACCAAGTTTCCCCTAGCCCTGGAATTCCATTCTCTTTTCCTTTACACCTGGGATTATGTCTCTTGTTGGACTTCCAACTTCTATTCAGGTTACAGTTAATGCAGTATTGTGTGGTGAGAACCAACTGAACTTTGTGACACATGCTGTACATTACATACTGCTTACGTGTGATATAAGTGTCTGTGTGATTTTGTGTATGATGATGTGCTCCCTTCACACGCTCAGTGCTTTTATTGTCTGCTTTCCTCACAGCCGGTTGCTGAACCAATTCCAATCTGTAGTTTCTGCCTTGGTACAAAAGAGCAAAATCGGGAGAAGAAACCTGAAGAGCTCATCTCTTGTGCTGACTGTGGCAACAGTGGTAGGTGACCATTTACAATAACCCATCCACTTGGGACAGAAGAGCTTGGTACTGTGACTGCTCCCGACTCGTACGTCTGAGGAGTATGCATCTATGGCATATAATACTGTTAGTTCAGCTGAATCTCCTGCTCCCAGAGGGGAGACAGTTAATTTAACGTAACACAAATAGTTCATGTGGCTCCTAGAGATTTCTTTAATAATTTGTAATGATGACCAATTTTAACATGTTTCTCAATTCAGTTATGAAAAAATATCTTGGTGTTCTTTTGTATGTGGGCCTGCCACTTGCTATCTAGGGTATTGGTTTTGTGTGGACAAGAACAGAAGCACCTAAAAATAGAGTATCTGGATAGCCAAAGTTCTGCATGGGAATATCTAATTGATAAAGTAATCTCTCTCTCAGTAAGCTATCTGTGAGCACTGACAGCAGTGGAATGGTTTGACTGGTATAATTTTCTCATTTTTCTGTAGGTCATCCGTCCTGTTTGAAGTTCTCTCCAGAGTTGACAGTTCGAGTGAAAGCCTTGCGATGGCAGTGTATTGAATGCAAAACATGCAGTTCCTGTCGAGATCAGGGCAAAAATGCTGTAAGTACAGTGGAATCTGGACTGAATGAAGAGGATCTCAGTCTTGTGGATGTTCTGTTAAACTACAAAATAAAATCATCCTAGAGTCAAATATTTGCAGCATTTGTTTGAGCCTGGTAGTCTTTCTGAGACCTGTGAAATACCATATATCTGTAGATGAAAACTATTTGCATGTTCTCTGAGATGGTAACAAATTAATGGAGGGCTTGATGTTGATGCACATCTAAAGAGAGATTAACTTTATCTGTCTTCAACAGGATAACATGCTATTTTGTGACTCGTGTGACCGTGGCTTTCACATGGAGTGCTGTGACCCTCCTCTTACCAGGATGCCAAAAGGTGAGGACTTTGTGATGAAGAGGGTTATTTAAGATGGCGTTGGAAGAGATCAGTGGGTAGAAGGTGCTTCCACACATTTGGTCCTCTTTTAGCTACATTTAACTTGTTCTTTACGGCATTGCTTTTCAGGAATTGGAAACTAGAGGAGGGTCAGAGATTCACATCCAGATTTTCCACTGTCTCCTCCTTCCTGTACATTACTGTCTATGGAAGGTTTTGAAAAAAATCTTGGAGGTTTGAGGGAACAAAAGTGATTCTTGCAGATTAAAATGACCAGCTTCCATTTGAATGAATAGCCTTGTACAAAAGAAAGAGACGGGCTTCTGAGTTTTTGGAGTCATATCCATTTGGACAGTAGAGAATCCTGGAGTATAAGCAAACTTCTCTTTTCCATCAGAAAGCAGGTTATCTATGGAAGATCTTGCTTGGTAGTTAGAAGAAAATTTTCCTATAGAGGATAGTTGGAAGTAGTGTAGTTGTAAGCAGAATATGGGATAATTAATTCATAGCACGTTATCAGAAAACCATAAAGAAGTAACACATTTAAAGAGACTTCCTGCATGGTTGTGGGAAGTATGCTTAGGGGGCCACGTGGGGGAAATTAACTGGACTTGAGTTTAGAATGCTGGAACATACACAGAGTTTTTCTTACACATATATGTGATAATTGGGGCCTTTGGTACTGTCTCTACCCTTTCTGTTAGAAGGCCTGGGGCCTGTAATTCCCCTTTTTGTCCTGTATAGATGTCCCTTGCATTCAGTGATGAGGACTTGTGTCTTGTAGGTATGTGGATATGTCAAATATGTCGGCCACGGAAGAAAGGAAGAAAACTTTTACACAAGAAGGCAGCACAGATAAAACGACGCTACGCTAACCCAATAGGACGTCCTAAAAACAGGTTAAAGAATCAAAATACAACGTAAGTCTGTCTATAAGGAGGAGTAAGGTGTGAGATTCTGTGGGGCAGCAGGTATTTTTGAAGTGTCTAGTCTACTCTGTAAGAAGGTTTATTTTACAAAGAGCTTTTTGTTATTCTTTAATACAGAATTTCTGAAGAGTGCTGTGAAAGACTAGAAGTAATCTCAGTGCTGCTTTTTGCCTAGAATTTTGACTCTTTGTAATAACTTACTATTTCATTTTGAACTATTCCTTATAGTCATAGATGAATTTTGCTGTTTGTGTCATGTCTGTTTTGCTGGATGGCTGCTTCTTCCAGCATAATTGTTTTGCTTTGCATTTCTCAAGAACTCTTTCTGATGCTTAGAGAAACTAAGTAATCTGCAGTAAAGCATGTGAGATTGTTACTTGATGTATATTTAACCTGACACTGCTGCCAGAAAATCTTTGGTCCCTTTCTGCTTCCATTCTACATGTCTCTGCATTTGTGGAGCACTCTGTTGTGCTGGGACAGATTGTGTGGCCTTGTCACGGTGGTTGTGGGGCAGCCAGTCTCAGGGAACTGGATTTGGGGGGGGAATTCTTTGGGTAACTTTTCAGCCAGAGCAATTTCCTTGAATTAAGATTGTTGTGCAGTGCTGCTTGTGATGCAGCGCTATTGACTGTGCAGGGGACAAAACAATGAAGGAGCATTATCACAAGAACTTCTGCTTTGGGCATCAAATTGGCTGAAAAAAAAATGTGGAACTGGCACTTGATTCTAACCACTAGCACCAAAGGATATTTTGGAAAAAAAAAAAACTTAGGAAGTTTAGCGCTTATAAAAATATAGAGGGAATGTCTCTTGTAAACATCCTAATTTTTTTTTCAGTCTCTGTGATACCTTTGCTTAGAGGAGCTCCCAGTGTAAGTCAGAGGGGCAAAAGGAAAGCTATCTATCTGCTATTGCTGTTTTGTCTCTTTTAATTTTTATTTCATGATTTATTCACAACTTTTTTGCCTTTGTTCCATCATTTCACTTGCAAAATGCATCCCCAGAATTATGCACAGATGCTTAGTTTGTCTTTTTAGGAAAAAGCAGCCTATTTCTATCTCTATTGCAGTGAAGATTGTAGCTAAAACCAGTCAGCTTCCTAAAACAGCCATTGGTCTAGGGCAATCCCTCTGAGAAATGCTGAATACTCAGTTATCTCAATAGAGTTTAAAAATTTCCAGCCTGAAAGATGGCAACTGGTTGGAGATCAGCACCGTTCCCTGCTAAGATGACCATCAGTGGTATAGGTTCTTAGCAAATGTGTGTGTCCTCTGTGCATTAACTTTCTATGTAGTTCTTAAGACAATTTGCTATCAGTACAAAAACTTTGACAAATGAGAAGTGTAAATGTTTAATGACTGCATAAATTGAAACCTACTGTGCAATGAATTCATTCTGGCTACTAATTTTAAAATTTAATATATTAAATTTGTTGAAAATCTATTGTTTGTACTCGAATCAATTGCACATAATGTTCAGTGTGGAGAAAAATACTGCAGTACTTCTACTGAGATGTTTAGAATCCTGGCTTCTCTAGGGTACATGTGCTCTTGACTACTCCTTTATTATTAAATTCTCCAGTTCATGTTTAGCTTCTGTGTGGTTGATAAATAAGTAGGGAAGATGGTAGTCCACTTTACAACCCAAAACAAACTACCTTACCAGATCTTCTGACCATATCTTTCCCCTTCTCATTCTTTAGATCAAAAGGCCCTTTCAGCAAAGTTCGAACCGGCCCTGGCCGGGGTCGGAAGCGTAAGATCGCTCTGTCTGGCCAGGCAGCATCATCAGAAGGAGAGTACCTGGAGCAGACGGATGTCTTGGACTTCTGCAGAGACAGCAGCACCACCTTGAAGTTTAACAAGAAAACCAAAGGGCTTATAGATGGCCTTACTAAATTCTTCACTCCCTCCCCTGATGGACGAAAAGCTCGAGGGGAAGTGGTAGACTATTCTCAGCAGTATAGGATCAGGAAAAAGGGTACCAGGAAATCTAGCACTTCAGAATGGCCCACAGGTAAAGATTTTTCACCCTGCCAATGTAAGTATCCTGTATACCAAGAAAACGTTCAAAGGCTAGGACATTGAAGTGACTAGAATTGTTAAGGCTAGAAACCTTGAGCTGAAAGTTAACACTCAAATGCAGTTACCTTTGTGCATTGAAGTAGAATACCAGTTGGAAAAAGGAAGCGATCACAGAGGCCTTTGCCTTTTTATATGTGATGAGGGATTAAACGATTACTGTGAGGTAATCAAATGCCCTTTGGTAACGAGGGGCTTGCAGGTAGCCCTAGGAAATGCGCTAAATAATGTCACGTTTGAAAGAAGTCATGTAGGGAGTGGTTAATGAAAACCAGAACAGCAGGGCAGAAGTATGAAATGGGAAATGGATAATAAAAAACAGTCTGACAGACCCGTGAGTTTCCAATCTATGGTAAAGGCTTGCATGCAAATGTTTCTTAATTTTTGCAGCCATAGAGGAGCTGCTTCATGCAGTTTGGCACCTTCTTGCTGGAGAGCATCCCTTCTTTTGAAGGCAGTTCTGCTTCCCTCGTTTTCTTTTCTGGCTTAAGACATTAGTCTATGACTGGACCTTGATTTAATCTCTATATTCTGATCTTTACAGTGTTGTTGAGCAGTCCCATAGCTTGAATTGTTCCTAAGCAAGCAGTGGAAAATATCCCACAATAACATGCAAGGTTTACAGCTTTGGAATAGTTATGTATATTAACCTGGCTGGTGCTGGAAGAACAATAATGTGTCTTAATGCTTTGGGGGTGAGGTGAAGTGTGTTGTGGGTTTTGCTTGCCTTTTTTTTTTTGTGCAAGGGGTGTTTCTTGGGCGATGATGTTAAGTGTTAAAGGAGAAGCTGCTGCCCGAGCATTCACACCCTACCTGAGTGTGTAACTGCCAGGATGGGGGTCCCTTCGCAGGGGGTGATCCCAGAGGGCCGACAGGTGCCCTTCAACCACACCGACACCCTGACACACACACAGACTCACTCAGGTGCGCTCCCTCCTTCTTCAGGCTTGACCCTAGGTTCCTGCAGCAGAGTCTCAGGTGTCAGATTTTACAAAAATAAGTAATTTAATTGAAAGGTACAGCAGTGAGGTCAGCCTCGGCTGGGTGCCTCTGAAGAGGGAGGGACCTGGAATGAAGAAATTCATAGGCAATGATACACTTGTGATCTCTACACCCGCCCTTCATGTGTCTTTAAGTCCACTGGTGATTTTTGGTCTGGAATCTTTTAACACCGTATTGGATTCTTTTTCTATGTCCAGGCAGGCTGTGGACTGCTCTTACCTTGTTGATTCGTAGTCTCTGCTGAGGGTTGTAGCCTCCATATGTTCTGGTCTATGCTTCTTGTGCACCTGCGCTCACTGGCAGAAGATGAGGGACTGAAAAGTCCTAGACTTGGGGAAAACACTACCAAAACATCAGTGTGTTATCAACATTTTTCTTATACTAAAAGACTAAACACAGCACTGTACCAGCTGCTAGGAAAATTACTAAGAAAATTGACTCTCTGGCAACCTAAAGGCTTCAGCAAAACTAGCTACTCGTGCTAAGTAAAGCTAAGCAAACAGCATAAATCACACCATATTATAACTCTAAGTAATTTATTCTAATTAAAACTTACTTATTTAAGCTAAACAACTAATATCTCTCACCAGTAAGTTTCCTGGTTTTGGTTGCACCCGATATGGCATTTAAATAGTTGTGATCCTTGTTTGTGAGAAACTGGCCTAGTGGTAAGCCATTTATCCAAAAATATCTCATTTGTTAGAAATGCCTTCATGATACTATGGATGTCTAAGTGGTGAGTTTTGGACCTGGTTAAATGTATGACAATACTTCTTACACGGTCACAATCCAGAAGTGGTTGATCCCTTGTGATCCCAAATCTGAATAGAAAATCCCACCAAAAAAACTTGGCACAGTGTCTGAATAGAGCTAGAAAATGTTTGTCACTACACTAAAAAGCAAGTACTCCTTTGTAAATGTAGGTGAAGACAATTTTCTCTCTCATTTACAGACAATCAGGATGGCTGGGATGGAAAACAGGAAAATGAGGAGCGTTTTTTTGGGAGCCAGGATGTCTTAACTGAAAAAGACATGGAGTTGTTTAGAGATATTCAGGAACAAGCACTGCAGGTAAAGTTAAATTTTCAGTGTCTGGCAGTAAGTACCAAATCTGTAAAAGAAATTTAAACAAACCCCAAAACCCCATCCCAACAAGAAACGCAGACTCCAGATTAGTCTGCCTTAAAAGCTAATGTGCCTGGTTTCTGCTGCTTGAGAGTAATGGGGAACTAACCTTGGGAGCTGAAGGATAATATGAAAGTGAGCATAAGAGGTTAAGGTGGGCATCTAAAAAGCCTTGAGGGCTGTGGCTCTAGTAGTGTCAGAACATAGAGCTGTTAAATAGCTGGTAAAATGTGTGGACTGTTAAAAAAATAAAATGTGGGACTCTCTGCTAGCAGCATGGGTCAGATAGGGCTTCTGGCGAATTAAAACATTCTTTTTCTAGACACTTTAACTCCTTAGGGAACAGGATAGGCCATTACTCTGTGTGTTTGTATGCACATGTATGTGCATATACACATGGGTGTAATGTGTGTGTGTGTGTGTCATCTCCCTACCTGTACCTTTCAGTAACTTGAGTGGTGCTTATGACTTAACTCCCGCAGAAGCCAAAGGGGTCAATTGAACTCATGTAGTGACTTCCCAAAACAGTGCTTCACTAAGTACTACTGTCCTTTTAAACCTCTCCAGTATTTAAAACTATGACATGCAACAGCGTGAAAGGTAGTGGAGGTACGTGGTATGACAATGCTTGCTAATTCTTCCTTTTTGCGAATCACATGAATCGTTTCCTTGAATGTGACTGGTACTGGTTTTTAGTGTCAGAAAGCAACGTCTGCATCTTCCTAATTCTCTGTGAGTTTGAGTAGGACGGACCGTGTAGATAAGAATGTTATAATTTATTTCAACTTAGAAGTCTTTCACTTGGAAATTCACGAAAACTTTTCCTTTTTTTCCCTTGCATAGAAAGTAGGGGTGACTGGGCCTCCTGATCCACAAGTCCGATGCCCTTCTGTTATCGAATTTGGCAAGTATGAAATCCAGACCTGGTACTCCTCCCCATATCCACAGGAATACTCGAGGTATGACTGATTATTATTGTTCTCCTTCAGTGTTTGTGGGCAAGCTGTACTCCAGCAGGTGTAGAAATCTTAAGAAGATTCTATCTGAATGTAGGACAGAAGCAAAGTGCACATAATCCAGATACTTTTCATGGTAGTTAATAGATGTCTTTAAGGTCTTTTTAGGCTGAGTCAAAAAGTTGATAATCTCTCTGCAGCAACCTGCATACGCTGTGAGCATTCGAACTGCCACAGGAATATATGATTAGAGGGATTCCCAAAGAATCCCCTCCCTTGCCCTGCTGGCCGCGCTGCTTTTGATGCAGCCCAGAATGTGATTGGCTTTCTGGGCTGCAAGCACACATTGCCTGCTCATGTCCAATTTTTTGGCCACCAGTATCTCCAAGTCCTCCTTCGCTGGGCTGCTCTCAATCCATGCATCCCCAGCCTGTTCTGATACCGGGGATTTCCCCGACCCAGGTGCAGGACCTTGCACTTGGCTTTGTTGAACTTCACATGGACCCACTCCTCCAAGCTGTCCAGGTTCCTCAACTGCATCACTCTTTGGGATAAAAAAAATAATAAGTTTGTTTAGGGAATAGGATGTTAACTGTATATTAAAATATTTGATTAGAAACAGCTGTATACTATGTATGGGAGTTGAAAGAGACAAACAGAAATTTCACAGGAATGACTTCCGTATATTGTTTTTATGCTGTATGTAGTTCAACACAGCTAAAGAAGCAATGTTTAATGTTACATGTTTTGGCATCTGAAAGAATGATCTGCTGTGATGCATATATAGTTGTTTTAATGTTCTCTTGCTTGAGAACTTTGCAAACTGTCTAAACTGCAAACTCTGAACTTGATTCAGAGAGAGGAAAAACTTCTAAAGGCCATAGCTAGACAGGAAAAAATAAATAAAACTCTTCATTCTGACATTTAATAAGAGCATGTCATCTGTCATGAGGAATTATTCTAGGTCTGCTAAAGGCATTGAAGGTAACTGAAAATACCATCCCTGCCCAAGCTAGAGTATGTAAATGGAGTTAAATGACAACAGTGTCGGGGACACTTGCATTCAAAAGTTCATGTCAACGTAGTATGTAAAATGGTTCTAAAGCAAACAGGTAGGTGGTATTGTGACCCGTTCCTCAGGGGTACATACAGCGGTCTGTTACGAGGAGCAAAGGGAGAGAATGGGAACTATTTTTCTAAGCCATTCTAGCATCACTAGTGCAAAACTGGGGTTTTATTGCTGTTTTTCCTAGGATTTTAATCGGTGCATGTATTTCTTTTGACATAAATTAATAATGTAAAAATAATTATGCAGGACATTAAGTATGTTGTGGTTGTTTTTTTTTTAATGTGCATTCATCACAGAGTAAGTAAGTGCCATGACTTTAAATATGGTAAGGTGTTTTTGGCCTGATGAGCACATACATAAGGTTGGTATATACTGGACTTGTTTTCATCAAGATCTCCGTCTGCAGGAGTGAGGAATTTTATACAAAAGTCTACAGCTTCAGTCCTTGATCTCTCATTATCTTTGCTTACAGGCTACCCAAGTTGTACCTTTGTGAATTCTGTCTAAAGTACATGAAAAGTAGAACTATTCTCCAGCAACATATGAAAAAGTGTGGCTGGTTTCATCCTCCAGCCAATGAAATTTATAGAAAAAATAACATTTCAGTCTTTGAGGTAAGTTAGAAAATAAAGCCACTCACTTTTATGTATAAAATAAGGTCTTTAACATCCAATCGTGTGATGTTTTCCATAGCCCTAATGATCTTCATTTGTGAAGCATTCAGTTGCGAAGAGTGAAGAACTCCAAGCAAGCAGTGGGAGCTGACCTCATGTATAGATTATTCATCCATAAAACTTATGAGAAGGTTCGCGTTGTAAAAATGCTTTTTCATTTTAGGAAAATGAATTTTAAGTTCTCTCTTAAGCTAATGAATATAACAGTGACTTGGCCGCGGCCTTTATGCTGTGAAAGTTTAAGTCCTTTGAGATGTTGCCTGTGACAGAGAAGTCTTACTCTCGTGTTAGACACTTCAAACATACAGGGATACCCAGATGAAACACGTCCTTCCATGACAGCAAATAGAGTGACAAAACTTTTCCTCGTTTCTGTAAGGTTGATGGCAATGTCAGCACTATCTACTGCCAGAATTTGTGCTTGTTAGCCAAACTCTTCCTGGACCATAAGACTCTCTATTACGATGTGGAGCCATTTCTTTTCTACGTGCTGACACAGAATGATGTCAAGGGCTGTCACCTTGTTGGCTACTTTTCCAAGGCAAGTATTTGAGTACTTCAGACTTTTGCTACGGTGAGAAATGCTGCTTCAGAGTCTTTAAATTGCTGTAATTTAGGCTCTTGCCATTTATACAATACATTGTGTAATACAGGTACGGACTTCTGTTGCAACCAGATTTTATTTATGTTACATTCAGAGACCACCAACTGCATTGACTGTGGAAACTTGGTTTTACTATAATGTTGAATAGCATATATTCTCTAAGAAACTTGTACTGTAGCTAGTAGCTAAAAAAACCCAACTCTTGAAATAACTTCCTGCCCTTGGTGGTGATGCATAGTACTGTTTGTGAGACAGAACTACTTGGTAACAATATTTATCTCAGCTTTCCTTCTGTAAATACGTTGTTTTCTAAATAAGTTTGGCAATTTTGCACCTCCTTTCAAACCTTTTATTTTTTGGACAGATCAGGGCCAAGATTTCAGATAGGCCTTTTCTTAAGATTTTTATCTGAAATTGTTTTATTATTTTTAAATAGCTTTAATTGAAGCTTTTCCTTTCAGTCTTCAGAACAGCAGATTTGAGAGTATTTTACGGTTATAATGTTACAGATTCACTGGATCACTGAAAAAAACTGCAGTATATTTAGCTGCCTTCAGATTTATGCTTTGAACTTTATCTGCTGTGCAGCCCGTGTTCTTTACGGTGTTGTATCTAAGCAGAATATGGTAGTTGTCAAGATCTCATTCTTTCTGTGTTTCTGAACTGAAATGATAGTAATAGAGCTTTAATACTATTATCTCTTTTAAAGTCTTTCCTTGGTTTACGTACATTGTTGTTCCTAAGAAACTTCGACTGTGGCTTTCTAGCTCAGGTTTTGCTATAAAGATGTGAGGGACTCGTACAGAACTTCTGTTATGTCTCACTGGTATTTTTTGTTTGTTTGTTTTTAATTTGCTGCTTTTTTTTCAACAGGAAAAACACTGCCAGCAGAAGTACAATGTTTCCTGTATAATGATTCTTCCACAATACCAGCGTAAGGGCTATGGCAGGTTCCTAATTGACTTCAGTAAGGAACTTTTTTCTTCACTTTTTTTAGTCTTTGTTTTTTACTATTTTAAAGAAAGGCTTAACTGTGAAAGGTGATCATTTTTCAAATTAAAAACCTTCTCAGGACAAAGGATTCTAAAGCTCACAAAATCATCTGAACTTCACAAATTGTTCTTATTGTTGGCAGGTTTCAATTCTAAAGGCAATTTAATATTTTTCCCCTAATTCTCATGTTTGCTGTGTAAGCAACTTAACGGTGGAAGCCGTAGGCATGTTTCAGTATAGTGTTTTTAGCAGAAGCTTACCTTGTGCATGTAGCTCGTTCTACAGAGAGCCAACCCCAAAACTGCAGGGTCTGAAAACTTCAGCAGCTTGATTAAGTGAATGAGTGTCTTAAGCAAAAGGTGGTCATAGTGACATTTGAATTTAGCTTTGAGAGCAGCAAAATCAGACCTACTTAGGCTCTGAATACTCAATTCTCAGTTTCATACGTGGGTCTCAGCAAGTTCACGGAGAAACTGGCCACTGTAACTATCCCTCTCTTATTATGCTGAGTGCAATCTAATTTAGCCCCCCCTGTGGACATGCTAATTTTGAAGTTAATGTCCAGAGTAAAACCCTACTGGTATAATCATATTAGAATGATTTTGCTAGTAAATATCATTGTGCACATAAGTTGTTCTGAAAATATTGGTGAAACAGAGGAACTCCATGTATCTTGAGAAATCGACAAACGTGGGCTGTATTAGAGCAGCAGTGAGAAGACACGTTTGTGAGCTGGTTCCTCCTTTTCCCTTTGGTCGTACTGGGGAGGATACAACCTCTTGGTCTTTATTGAACCTGTGCAGTGAAACGGTGCATCTCTCTAGATAGAGCTTGGTACTCTGGTATGGCAGAGAATTTTCAAGGAAATTGTTTGCCATATTAGTTTTAGATGGCTAAAATGTGTTTTCCCTCTGCCATCTTCAAATTTGCTATTGCAATTGAAAGATACTCAGCAGACTGTTTGTGTACTTTGGGCTTAGTGTATTTTCTAGGTAGGCAACTGCTGCCATCTCGTGGCGTTGCCGATAGCCCATCTCTAACGGCAATGTAGCTTGGAAACTACATAACTGCAGTTTTGAACCAAAAAAAAAATAATCGGACAGGCTACTCAGTGTATCCTTGGAAATGATAATCTATATTTTTTTAGACAGCATTCAGCTACTTTCTGAAAAAATGCCTTTGTAGAAGTTGAAGTGGCAACAGAAGCTATCTATACTAATTTTTTGAAATTTTTTTCTTGCATATCTTTAGGCTATTTGCTTTCAAAGCGTGAGGGTCAAGCAGGATCACCAGAGAAGCCCCTGTCAGACCTGGGGCGCCTCTCATATATGGCTTATTGGAAGAGTGTAATATTGGAGTGCCTTTATCATCAACGTGACAAGCAATTAAGCATCAAGAAATTGAGTAAGCTGACTGGAATCTGTCCTCAAGATATCACTTCCACTCTGCATCACCTACGAATGCTTGACTTCCGCAGTGATCAGTGAGTACAGGAGTCCTGTTGTATTTCCAAATAGCTTCGAATGTACTGGAACTAAATTATTGGTGTTTGGAGACAAGTCACATCTAATACACCTAATTTTTATTTAAGACTTAAGTGCCCCAGTATTGGCTGTAGAGATTTATGGTGCTCACACGTGATGCAAGAATTGTTCAGTGCCAAAGCTGGATCTGATTTCCAGCTGTGTAGCTCTGCAGCTGTGGAACTTCTGAGTAATTTGCAGCGGTGAGAGAAAGCAAGCTCATCTCTTGGCAATGTTCTTTGGGGTCCCTCAGTCTAATCAGTCCAACATATTTGCAAAACAGAGTAAACAGCAACTTCTCTTCTCTAGAGGGAAATCTGTTCCCTTTTCCAGTCATGGAGCAGGCAGTTGTTTCCCCCTTCTCTGTGCCTCAAAGTTGCTGTTAACTGTGTGGGTTAACATGGAATGCTTGAATAGTGGGGTAGATCCCTTGGAGAAATGAGATGTGTGGATATAGAATAGTCTCCTTGCCCAGCTGAGGGCACAAGTCAAGTGAAATACTGGGAATTGTTCTTGATTCAGATCATTGCAGTTTTGGGAGTGGAATTGTATTTTATTGTGTTTTGCGTTAAGCTTGGAACTTACTTGGAAAGCTTGAAGTTTTATGTCCTTGTTTCACAGTCTCCTTTAATCAGTGATACTACTCCCAGCTCCTTGAACAAAATCCACTCCAGTAGTGGGACTGTAACTTTTTAAAGCAGTCCTTTTATTACCATTCAGTATCTTTCACCTTATGTTGCCTTTTCCCCAAATGGCACATCTCTTGTCCATTTAATCCATAATAAAAGTGATACTCTGCAGCTGAATGCTACTCATGGAAGGATAATGGCTTCATTTTCTCAGTTTGAAGATTCTTTCTCTGATAGTCTGATGTTACTGCAAATTGTACAATTTTGATGAGCATTCTGTCCTCTCTAAAGTTATTCGTGGCAGCACTGATTGAGAGTACACAGATTTTTCTGTAATATCTTGTATCTGTTTCACATGACAAAGTATGTACAAAGTACAGTATGTAGCCTGTTGTTGATCAGAGTATTTTTACTGTTTAGATTTGTGATCATTCGTCGGGAGAAACTTATCCAGGAACATATGGCAAAGCTTAGAACTAATGTCCGACCTATAGACGTGGATGCAGAATGTCTGCGTTGGACGCCTGTTATAGTTTCCAACTCAGTTGTCTCTGAAGATGAAGAAGAAGAGACAGAGGATGGGGAAAGTGAAGAGCAACAACAGCAGAAAGAAAAAGATCCAGAGACAAGTGTAAGAGTTAATCTGTTACTTCTGTATGGCGTATAGTTTACACTTGGTGCTTTTGCGGGCCATGGTAAGAAGACTTCAAATGCCATGCTTGGACATTTGGCATAATCGTAAACTTATCATGACTGCAGTGTTTTTTATCTATCTTTACAGTTTCAAATTAGAAACTAAAAATAGGGAAAACATTGAGGCATAGTCTAGAGAAAAGTTAAAGACTATCTCTGAAGAGAGTAAAAAGGCTCTTTCTACCCTTAATGATTTTTGCACTATGTGTTGGGGGGCAGTGTTTAAAGGAAAAAAATAAAATAAAAAATCCAAACCAAAAATCCTGCCTCCCACTCTCAAGCAGCCTGGTCTCTCATCAAATTAAGGACACAGTATTTCTGTAAATGACAAATAGCATAAATGGAAATGAATCAACAGAAACTTTTAATGTTTTTCACCAAAGGCTTTTGCTGTATACTTTCGCAAAACCACTAATGTCTTTAGAATTACTGTCCACAGAGCAGTGAAGGTTTCTGAAATCTAGGCTGCTGTCCTTGAGGGCTTGCACTCTCTCATCAGGCGATGAGCACTGACTGCACCACTAAGAGGCAAATGATGTGCTGTTACTGTATTTACATTAAACTAATTGTGCATTTTAATGAAAAAATAGCTTCAAGTTTGTCTCACTTTTTTCCTGAAAACTACACAAATACTGTGTTTTAATGTAGCAAGATGATGTTTGCATTCCAGCAGGCCACTGGATGGCCGCTGCTGACTGGGTCACTTGTTGGGAGTTAATTGTGGTGCGTTATCACCTGGGAGGAGGGAAGGAGTAGCAGTTGGCAGCATTAGAATCTTGTAAAGGTCAATTCTTTTGTTATTCTCAGATTCTTAGAAAAGTTTAACAAGAATTACTTTTGACTTCTTGCTCAAAAGCTTTTCTGGAATCGAATTCAGGATAGACATGCATGCTTAAATGGAAAGTGTGAGATCTGTTTGGTTTTATTTTAATCAGATGGTAAAATCCGTGTCATGGGAGAAGAAAGAGCAAGAGCCTTACTCACCTACAGAGAGTGAAAAAAAGCCAGACATTGTTGCTCCAGCCAATTCTGCTCGGCCAAACAAGCACATTTTCCCCCTGGATAGTCTTCCTGCAAACAGTCAGCCATCACGAAGAGGTCGATGGAACCGCAAGGGCAAAAAACTTCGGGAGCCCTTTTGTGAGAAGGAGCCGATATTGCCCATCGAGGACAAAACAGCAGTTCCCAGTGGGCGGTGCAGCGAATGCGAGGAGAAGTCATCAGCCTCACGGGGCCGGTGCAGTGACTGTGAGGAGAAGTCAGCGGCCTTGCAAGGAAGGTGTGGTGAATGTGAGGAGAAGTCTCCAGCCCCGAGAGGCCGGTATGCTGAAGATGAGGAAAAGTCTGCAGTTTCCCAGGGACAGTACATCAAAGGTGACAAATCTGCAATTCCCAGTCGGCGGTACAGCGAAGGTATGGAAAGGTGGAGAGGGCAGCTGAAAAAGAACACAGAGCCATTGAAGTGTAGATTCCCGGAGGGCTGCGACAGGTTACCCCGCCGCTACAGTGACAGTGACAGGGCACTTCTGAGGTGTTTTAGTGAGAGCAGTGAAGAGGAAGACGATGAGCCTGTGAGTCCTCGATCAAGCTCTCCACCTGTTCTCACCAAGCCAACATTAAAACGAAAGGTGTGTCTCTTGTTTCATGTTGTCTCTGACTTTATGGTGCAGTCTGTTTGGTCAGTATGTTGGTGCTTTCTGAAGGATTGTGCAATTCCAGAGGTGTGTATTAAGCGTACAGGTAGTGTCTGCTCAGTGTCCCAGAACTCTGTCTAGAGAGTACTTTCTGCTACCTTTTTGTAGTGGTGGGTTTTGTTGAACCAGAGATAGTGGTTTGGTTTTTGTTTGTTTTTTTGGTTGTTTTTTTTTTAAAATTCTAACTTCTGCCTTGTGATTTTTCCGCTTTGGTCATTAAAGTTTTACTCAGCTACGCAAAATAGAAACAGACACGGTCCTACCTTTAAAAGAAGCTTGCAAAACACAAACACTATTTAAATATCTAAAATCACAGCATAAGGTCTTTGGATGGAGCTGTGAATTCTGTCAATGTGACCAAGAAAATCTTTTTTTTTTTTTTTTGTGGGATGCTGCATTAAAAAGTTCTCTTCTGTATCATCTTTGCAGCTTATTCTAAACTGTTCACATCTATGTTGTAGTGTCTCTGAACTTTCAGCTGTTATGGATGGGCTGTTAGCTTCAGCTATTTTAAATGGTTTATACTATTACAGAAATGTCAGTCTAGCAACCTTCACGGAAGTCGGTCGTCCTGTGTTGTATTTGACATCTGTCTAACGGAAGGCAAGTGCCAATAAGTATTTCTAGTGAAGTCTGGATTCCAGAAGGGAGCCCTCTGGTCCTGCTTGGACTGTTGAACTCTGCTGTTCATGTAGTCTATTTATCGGTGTTCTACTTCACATAATAAGATGTCTTCTCTTCTCCCACCTTCTACTTCCAGAAACCAATTCTTCATCGGAAGAGGCGAGTCCGCAAGCGTAAGCACCACAACAGCAGTGTTGTCACTGAAACAATCTCAGAGACCACAGAAGTGCTGGATGAACCGTTTGAGGACTCAGACTCTGAACGACCAATGCCCCGATTGGAGCCTACATTTGAGATTGAGGAGGAGGAAGAGGAGGAGGAGGACGAAGAGGAGGAGAATGAACTTTTGCCCAGTGGATACTTTCGACACTTAGCCCCACCAGACACACTCAGGCATAGACCCTCTTCTAAGAGGAAGTCCAAAGATGAGGAGGAGTCTGATGACACTAATGGTATGTTTGGTGGTATGCTATTGGAAGTGTGATATGGAGTGTCAGTGAGTGTCAGATGATACTGGCTCATGATGGAACAAGCTGCTTACCTTGTCTCGTAACTTCTAGCCAAATGTAGGGTTGGGCACAAATTACCAGTCAAACCAGCCTCAAACATTCCCGAGTCTTATGAAAATGTGGTACGTGCTTTTAAATATCTTATTAGCAGTGACCTGATCACAGGGTATCCTTTTGATGCAGCTTTTGTAGTGGAATTGGTATCTGTGATTGTGGAAAA
Organism: Limosa lapponica baueri; assembly: GCA_002844005.1. Taxonomy (NCBI): domain Eukaryota; kingdom Metazoa; phylum Chordata; class Aves; order Charadriiformes; family Scolopacidae; genus Limosa; species Limosa lapponica. The sequence continues at coordinate 117,129 of KZ506616.1, forward strand.
AGCTATGCAGCAGGGTCACTTGCAGAAATAAAACAGAAATTAATTGGAGAGCCCTCAGTTTTCCATAACAAAGAGAAATAATAAACTGTCTCTTTTGAGATCCTGTTCTTCATCACATTGCATGTCCTGCCTCTCAGCTTCTCATATCTCCTTAAAGTTCTCTGAACCTTCAGTTCATAAAATAAAATTATTTGGTTGGAACTGGTTACTTAGAATGCACTGATCATTCAAAAGAAACATCTGTCATTCAGATGCTCCGTTAGGAATCTTCATTGTGACTGTTACATGTTCTGTTCTCTTGATGGTCTACATAGTGCAAGGCAGTCAGCCAAATAAAAACCAAAAACTGTGTGAAAGAGAAGTGTGGTTCCATTGTCCCACAATAAAAAGTAGTTACTGGAATGAGCTCATTAATTTATGGCTTTCAACTATCCTGTGGTTAGTAGAGGAGAATTTTTCTTTAAAAGTACTTAAATGCTGAAAGTATCAATATGATTATAGCCATGTATACTATTCATTTAGCCTCAGTTACCCTTAAATCCTTATAGCAGCATAAGTGTAAATTTAGTGCAAAAGTGTTGATGCAGCATTAAGTTTGCTCAGTGGGAATATATGCACAGTCAGCTTATACCATTGTTTTTTTAATTCTATTGTGATCAGTTTACTCATTAAATACATTTTTGTGGTACTCCAGCACCATTAATAAGACTATTGAGTTGTGAGAAGATCTGTTAGATAAGCAATTTTCAGTCTTTTTCATTTGTGCTCTTCTGAATGTTTTTTGGTGGAGAAGCGGATCCCTCTAGAGAGTCCACACACACATATTGCTTTATAAAATACATCAGTGATTTTTAACGATCTTTTGCAGACTACAAATAGTCCATAGAGTGCCCAGGTGCAATGATAAATTTCTTGCTCACCTACTTTATAAATACTTTACTTTCTTACTCTCCACTTGTAATTTAGTGCTTTCTGTTCCCTTGTGTCACTTCTGTTGCTTTTTTTTTTTTTCTGAACTTCTGCAAATTTGTCAGAACCTCTGAAGTAATAAAGTAGTAAGCACACTATTTTCAGGGTATTGCTCCTGACATCAAATGGGGTCTGATGGCTGCTTATGCCTTTAATGCAGGTGCCTTTGCATATACATAATAAAACTATAATGATCTTAGAGAAAATACAATGTACTTTCTATTACCTAAACACGCTAGCCCACAGGGATAATCGGTCATCGTAAACAGGTGGCCTTTTTTGATAAAAAATTCAGCTGGGTGGAGGGGGGCAGCACTGCCTTATGCCAATTCAGAAATACAGTATTGCAGTCATTAATACTTAGTTCAGATTTAGATTATTTTAATCATAACTATGCTTAGGAATGTTTATAGGAAGCTTAGGTTTTTGTAGTGATAGGAAAACTTCCTAGAAACCTGCTTGTAATTTCCTTTTAAATTTTCTGAGTAAGGGTCATTTGGGTTAGTTTATTTCTTTTCTGACTCTTCCCTGAGAACTTGGTCTCTGAGGCAACGCACTGAAAGTGTTCTATGGTTTCTCCTAAATGTTACATTGAAGTCTCTTACATTTGGTGTCTGATGAGAACTTGAATTAGTTCTGATGGCTGTCAGGGCTATGGTGAGAATGGATAGAGCGGTGTGGCAATTTGAGGCCAGTATTTAATAGGGTTTAGGCATTCTGGGAGACAGAATGTGTTCTGTGGTATAGAAAACAAATAAAGCTTGTGTCTCTATATTCTACCAGTTCTGTGCAACTTGATTAGTGTTGCGTGGGGAAGGGGGAGCTCTGTAATAGGCTGGGCTTGTATTATTTTGCTTTTCCTAGTTCTTCCTGTAAGTCTTACTGTGAATGTGAATACTGCAAGGATCTTCTGCTCAAGCTTGCGTACGCGCTGATGTTTAACTAACTGCAATTGAATGAGCGCATATATGTGTTTCTCAGTATTCTAAAAAATGACGCACGTGAAATCTTGAGTGGTCATCAAATCCATATTCTTTTGCGAAGGTGGTGTCAAGTGCATATGGTAAAAATCACAGTCGCTCGAGGTTGGAAAGGACCTCTGGAGGTCATCCTGTTCAGCCCCTCTGCTTAGGCAAGGCCACCAAGAGCCAGTTGACCTCAGGACCATGTCCAGGTGGCTTTTGAGTATCTCTGAGGAGGGAGACTTCACAACCTCCCTGGGCAGCCAGTTCCAGTGCTCAGTCATGGTAATGAAGAGTTTGCTGATGCTTAGATGGAACCTCCCGTGTTTCAGTTTCTGCCTTTTGCTTCTGGTCCTGGCACTGGGCACCACTGAAAAGAGCCTGTCTCCACCATCTTTACACCTCCCTTAGGAGAATAGTACACATCAGTAAGATCCTTCTTTGAGCCATCTTTTCTCTAGTCCCAGTTCTCCCAGCCTTTCCTCATCAGAGATATCTTCCAGACTCTCAGGCATCTTAGTGGTGCTTCCAGTAGCTCCATGTCTGTCTTGTACTGGGGAGCCCAGACTGGACACCTTTAATATTACGTTATTACAAGGGGAGCCTGCCATCATAAGATTTTATCAGTACAGATAAAAGCAAAAGGCCTTCATCTAGGAGGTGGTAAGCCTAATCCTCTGTAGTAGATAGGAAATGTGAAAGAAGATGACAAATAGCTTTTTTTTTTTCTTTTTTTTTTGTTTAAAGAGGTTGATTTGTTTATAAGAGCTTCAATGGTAATAAGTAGTATTTCCTTCTTCCTGCCTGATGATATGCTGACTGTAGCAGATCCTTTCTTTCCTTTATTCACATTCCAAGTATTTGTTTTATAGATGACTTCAAGGAGTTGTTGAATTTTGAATTCAGTATTGGTTTTAAATTCAATTTTTAATACCCAGAATTTTTTCAAAATACTTCTCATCAGAGATATTTAGTGTAAATGCCTGTCTGAGCAAAGAGCGAGAGTAACTCAGCTGACCTATGATTAAGTTCTAAGGAGTGTTTGTGAACTTCTGGGAGCATATTATTTAGTTTTACCTTTGTTACGTAACTGTGGACTTCAAACAGCTATTCTTGGGAAACTCATAGCATGGAATCAATAATATCTTTTAAGATGGTAGAAGGGGCAGAAATGTGAATAAATGCACTCTGAATATTGGGGGGAAATTGGTACTATATCCATGTGGCGGGATGACCAACCTAATTACAGGCCCATCAATGTGACATTCATCCTGATTTAAATAGTAGGATGACTGGCTTATTACTCAGTAGAAAGTCCAGGGAGGGTTATTGGCTCAATATAAATGGTATGTGAAAAGTGTATTTATCAGAAAATGGTATGTTTTTACAAGGCTGCAGCTTGTTTAATATAGGTAACTGATGTTACCTACTTAGTGCTTTGAGAGGTATTTGACTTAGTCAAAACCATTTGCTTAAACTGAAATGTTCCAAAATCAAGGTAATACATATTAAATAAATCAAGCTGCAAACAAGGAGAAACTTAGCAGCGTTGTTATTAGTGGGATGCAAGACATTGGACTAGATGACTGTTGTAGGTCCCTTCCAACAGAACTGTTCTCAGGGCGATAGGTCTGGGTCGTGTGTCTGTACTGCTATTTTATGGATAGATTAAAAAAATAATGTGTCAGCTGAAGGGCAATTCACTGACAAAGTCTATGAGAGAGTATTTGAAGGTCATGTCCAGTAATTAGCATGGTTTTCTAGCTCAAAGCCAGAGAGATTCAGGTGATCCTTAAATATATGAACAGAGGAGTCTGAGGTGGAGTGGAGACATTCTGTCATCTTTTTATTTAGCTTTGGTGAAACTACTACAACCATCTCTACTCAGTTGTTCATGCTTAAGAGCATTGATAAACTGGAATAGTTCAAAGAACAGTCGTGGGCTGGGTAAGACACTAGAACAAATGTTCTATAATGGTAGATTCAAAGAAAGTAGAGGCAAGAATGACTTGATAAATTTACAAGTTACTTCGGTAAGAGTGGTTATCTAGTGAGAGAGATTTACTGCCTAGCAAATGAAAGCAAAACTAATACAAAAGCAGATTAAGTAAATACAGTGTCTGAAGACAGAAATTCAGATGGTAAAGTGTGAATATCAACTAGTGTCAATGATTAACTGTTGCAGTAGTTTACCAACAATTGTGTAAAATGTACACAGCACTGCCTATGCTGGTTGACAGGTTCAAAAGAAAGTTAATTCAGGGAATGCCTTACAGTATTCAGTAAGTTCTCAGTAAATGATCACATTTCTTTCTGGCTGTATAAGCTCTGAACCTATTCTAGTGTTTGGAAAGTCACTGAAATGCAAAACTTGCTTCATCAAAAAAAAAAAAAGAGAGAGAAATTCAGGTTCCTTTCAATAATTCCTCAGATTAAAAAATATAATCTAGCCAAATTCAGTCATCTGTGTATTTCTACTGGCATTTAAAAGCATAAACCATGAAAAAAGTGGAAATATTTCCTTTCTTCAGCAGATGCACAAAATACAGATCTAAATGGAAACATGCTTTTATTGCAGCTTTGTGTGTTCCCCTACAATGGAACACTTTCATTTGTGAACATACTGTATAAATAAAATTTCTAAAGGGTGGTGAGTCTTTCCAGGACTCTATCGTATAGCCTAGTGTTTGATTTGAGTTGTGTATTAAAGGCTCAGAGCTTTCACCCTGCGAAATCTTGAAAGCATTGGTGTTCTTTGCAAACGTAATGTGCAGTGTGATTGATAATGAGCAGACCTTGATCCTTCTTGTCGCCCTTCACAACAAATCTCTGAGCTAGTATTGACACTTGAAGTTGATAAATGTGATGGGAATGCTTGGGAAAGCTTCCGTGAATGCTCAGGCCAAACAAAAATGTTTGAACAGTATCTTTCAATTTGTGTTTTCAGGTAACCCAACTTTGAAACCATTATCTATGCTGAGAAAATGCGAAGCCAAGGATTCTTCACTTGAGCCAGATACTTCTACACCCATGAAAAAGAAGAAGGGATGGCCAAAAGGGAAAAGCCGAAAACCAGTCCACTGGAAGAAAAGACCTGGTCGAAAGCCAGGTTTTAAACTGAACCGGGACAAGATGCCGCTGTCAGCTGAGGATGAAGAAGTTGATGCAGTGGTAGCTAATTCAAAACCAGGGCGTAAGTCCAAAATTTCAGATAAAGAAGAAAGTGTTGAGCAGAAAGAAGAGCTGCCTCCTAGTGAGGAAAGGAAAGAGGAAGATGTGAATATGGAAGCAGAAGAGGTAGGAGAAGGAGAAGAGGAAGATACAGCTAGTAGTGAAGTAAGAGCAGTGTCTCCTGTGGACAGCAACAGCAGTCCAGTGCCAGAAGTAAAAGAGCCTGAGATAGAAGAGGAGGTAGAGGAGAAGCCACGGGTTTTAGAAGAGCAAAGGCAATCAGAAGAAGAACAGCAAGAGCTAGACGAACCTGAACATGACCATGAGGAGGAGGAAGAAGTTGCAGTAGTGACAAATCAAAATGAAGATCATGATGCTGATGATGAAGATGACGGTCATCTGGAATCTGTGAAGAAAAAAGAATTGGAGGAACAGCCTGTTAGGGAAGGGGTGAAGGAGGAGCCTCAGGTGCAAGAATGTTTTTTAGAAACAAGCATACCAAGCGGTAGAGAAGATGCAAAAGAAAAAGATGAAGCAGAGGCGGATTCTGAGGAAGAGCAGGCTTCCAATGAGACATCGGTGGGCTCAGAGCACGTCCCTGGGTCTGAAGATGATCACGAAGAAGAGCAAAGTAGTAAAGAAGGGTTAATCGAATTAAAGGAAGAGGAAGAGATTCCTCATAGTGAACTAGATCTTGAAACTGTTCAAGCAGTGCAGTCCTTGACGCAGGAGGAGAGCAATGAGCATGATGTAGCTTACCAGGACTGTGAAGAAACTCTGGCAGCTTGCCAGACTTTGCAGAGTTACACCCAGACTGAGGAGGATCCTCAGATATCAATGGTTGAAGATTGCCAGGCCTCAGAACACAACAGTCCGATATCCTCTGTTCAGTCCCACCCCAGCCAGTCTGTGCGTTCTGTCAGCAGCCCAAACGTGCCTGCTCTGGAGAGCAGCTACACCCAGATAAGTCCTGAACAAGGATCCCTGTCCGCACCCTCTATGCAGAACATGGAGACCAGCCCCATGATGGATGTGCCTTCAGTATCGGACCACTCTCAGCAGGTGGTGGATAGTGGCTTCAGTGACCTTGGCAGCATTGAGAGCACTACAGAGAATTACGAGAACCCCAGCAGCTATGACTCCACTATGGGGGGCAGCATTTGTGGAAATAACTCTTCCCAGAGCAGCTGTTCATACGGAGGACTGTCCTCTTCCAGCAGCCTCACTCAGAACAGTTGTGTTGTCACCCAGCAAATGGCGAACATTGGCAGCAGCTGCAGCATGATGCAGCAGAACACGGTCCAGCCTGCGGCCAACTGCAACATCAAGTCACCTCAGAGCTGTGTGGTGGAAAGGCCCCCGAGTAACCAGCAACCGACAACGCAGCCGCCGCAGCAGCCGCCGCCGCAGCAGCCGCAGCCCCCGCCGCCCCCGCAGCAGCCGCCGCTGTCACAGTGTAGCATGAACAACAGCTTCACCCCAGCGCCCATGATCATGGAAATACCCGAATCGGGAAGCACCGGGAACATAAGTATCTACGAGAGGATTCCGGGGGATTTTGGTGCTGGGAGCTATTCGCAACCGTCAGCCACGTTCAGTTTAGCCAAGTTGCAGCAGCTGACAAACACCATTATGGACCCTCATGCCATGCCTTATAGCCATTCTCCTGCTGTGACCTCCTATGCAACCAGCGTCTCTCTGTCCAACACGGGGCTGGCGCAGCTCGCTCCCTCGCACCCCTTGGCGGGCACACCACAAGCACAAGCCACTATGACACCCCCTCCGAACCTGGCGTCCACCACCATGAACCTCACCTCACCTCTGCTTCAGTGTAACATGTCCGCTACCAACATCGGCATCCCGCACACGCAGAGGCTGCAGGGGCAGATGCCGGTCAAGGGCCACATCTCCATCCGCTCGAAGTCGGCTCCGCTGCCCTCTGCGACCGCACACCAGCAGCAGCTCTACGGCCGCAGCCCCCCCGCGGTTGCCATGCAGGCTGGCCCTCGTACGCTGGCCGTTCAACGGGGCATGAACATGGGAGTCAACCTGATGCCCACCACCCCCTACAACGTGAACTCCATGAATATGAACACCCTGAACGCCATGAACAGCTACAGAATGACACAGCCGATGATGAACAGCAGTTACCATAGTAACCCCGCCTACATGAACCAGACAGCACAGTATCCTATGCAGATGCAGATGGGGATGATGGGGGGCCAGGCCTACACCCAGCAGCCCATGCAGCCCAATCCCCACGGAAACATGATGTACACGGGGCCCTCCCATCACAGCTACATGAACGCTGCTGGCGTGCCCAAGCAGTCCCTCAATGGACCATACATGAGAAGATGAGCAAGATGAACTTGCATCCTAAAAACTGAAATATATATAAATAAAGGAACCTTTTATACTGACGAACCAGAGAAAATGGACCTTTTTCCAGTTAAAATATTGCTGTAGATTTAGAGAGATTTTCTTTGGTTTATTTTATTTTTTAGGAAGCCTGGTCTTTATTTTTTGGATTTTTTTTTTTGTTTTGCATTTTTGTTTTCTTCACAATCCTGAAACATTTTACAACTAAAAATCATTTACAGATGTTTTTTAGAGGGGAAAACATGCACAAAATCTTTTCATAATTTAAGAAGAGCCTTACTTTGCTGACAATGTGGACAGAATATGTGTAACAGTGAAATCATCTTTCTAAAATTTTTTTTTTTCAAATGTATGTCCTTCTCCCTCCCCTGTGCCCCTCTGTATGCAGTTTCTAGTGCTGCAGTCATGTACAATGTTTGACATCTCAAAGAATACCAACCCTTCCCTCTAAACCCCACCTGGCACTTCCTACTTCTAGCAGGAGGCACTTATTGGGAGACTTGGAAGGGGACACAGAGGATAAATGAAGCTCTTTATTTCTGCAAGTCAGGAAAAATTTTAATCTTTAATTTTCCCTGACTCCCTTGCCCTCAGTAAAATTTGGAGTTACGTGTAAACAATAAACTATTCACATTGGTGTTTTTGTAGATGAGTTAATTGAAATTGTATGGTTCATGCTGAAAATGTAATGTAACTTTAAAATGATCCCATTCACCACTCGGACAAGCATGTGCACACACGTGCGGGCATGCACACGTGTTCTGTCACTCAGAACTACTGGAAGCATCTCAAGAGAGAACTGTTTGTAGCCCTTAGGCAGTCAGGAGGAGGACGGGGTGGTCAGGGGTCTGTCAGGACAGGAAACTGCTGCGGGCTCTTTCTGGTGCACTGCAGGTCAGCCATGGCCCCAAGATCCCAAACTTGCTTGTGCTCCGAAACGCTGCGGGTCTTGGTTCTGAGCCTTTGGGTCAGGCTGAGCTCAAAAGCAGCTGTTTCCAGGGGTCTGCCTCTTAACCTCTTACTTGGGTCATCTTGGAAGACAACGTGTAGGTTTTAAGCGACGTGAGGAGAGCCTCGTGGTGTCCTTGTCAACTCTTCCGTTCCTGGTTTGAGGTAGGAAGTTGCTGAATGTGCCAGGCTCTGGGGGAGTCAGTGATGTTTTCCCTGATTCTCCCACTGTTTGGGACCCATTTTATAGGAATAGCCGCACTTTTGATCTAGTGTGGGAAAAGAAGGGAATTGGCCTGTTTTACAGGAGTGCAACAGTCCAGGCACCGTAGTAGGATGCAGGTGGCAGGATTTCGCTGTTTATTAACCACATAATCCAATTGACATTCTTTTTGGCTACACTGCTGGCATGTCACCCAATACAAAAAGGGACACCCTTTAATGTAAAGTTCCTTTTCTATTGTATATGAATTAGAAATACAGACACATTAATAAGACTAATTTCTGTTGTTTTTAAACCAAAAGAGTCTAAAAGAAAGTTGGGGTTTCTTCAGATGCACTAAAATGGACTTTCCTCCAATAACTGCTAACTGTAAAAGGCAGAATTCAAAGGACTTCCACTTTTTATTTCTGTTTAGTTTTGAGCATGTACAAGGCTGTGTAGGACCCCGTTTCTCTGTATATACTATTCCAGTTCCGAACACCCATGTAGAAAGCGCACTGTGCTGCCCTCTCCTTCCTAGATCTTCAGCTGTGTCTCTGCTTCCCGATTGCTGGGGGGGGTCGGGGGTGGGAGGGGGTCTGAGACAGGAGGAGAAGCTGTTGAAATGAGGGCCGTGAATTTAGTTTGTTTGCCGTTACGTTTGGTTTGGTTTTGTATGTTTTTTTTATCAATTGGGCAGCTCCCTTTTCCACAAGCCTTTGTGACTGTAGAACTATTGTAGAAAAAAAATGTTCTTTTCTATATATAAAAAGAAATTATCCAACGCAGTAATATTGGTACCTACCATTTTTTCACTTCTGTTTAAAAAAAAAAAAAAAATATGTATTTTTAGCAAGATAACTTGGGTAATCTTCTAAAAGAAATTAAAAAAAATCTCACTGTTAGTGACTTTGATGCCTTTTAAAAATAAGAGCTTTTTCATTTCATTCCATCTTTAAAATTTTTTATCTTTGTTGTAGAATATTAAAAACTATTTTAAGAAAGATAAAAATTCTCTTTAAAGAGATCTCTAGAGTGTGTGAATAGGAGCTCCAGATGCCTCTAAAAGCCGCATGTACAAATGAAGCTGAGTCTATTCCTGTCTGTTTATATTTGCTTTTCCTGTTTTGTAACCTCTTTGTACTTTGTTCATGGTGACTTGTAAGCTAAGGGGAAGGGGTGCCTAGATGCCTTTGTAATTCTCCATGTCATACGCTCCTGGCTGGATGGTCTCCCTTCCTCTCCTTGTATGTAATATCACTTTTTTTTCCCCTTTCTAGCAAGTACTTTCAAAAGAACTCTGTACATTTTAACATAAAAAATAAATTATGTTGAGCCATTTTGGATGTCAGTTGTGCATGTGGATTTTTTTCTTCCATTTGAGCAGTGATTTCTGTTGCCGATCCTCGGTCCTGGGAATACGATTCTTTGTTGGCCTTTTGATCTGGAAGAGAGGTGGTACTTGGAATTTCCTTGTGAGGTCTCTGTCCAGGTTAATTTTTATCTACAGCTTCTACTCGGAGAAAGATGAAAAACCAAAAACTTGGTAGCTTCTCCAGAAATCATCGCCTTTAAATCCCTCTCTGCAAGGGTTTCCCAGAGCTGAAGCAGAGTGTGTGAGCTGGTTTTTGTCAGCTTCTGTTTGTACAATCGCTTGAGTTTTGACTTGTGCACTTAAAAAATGGCAACGTGTGTTTGAAGCTCACCCCCCCCCCGTTTGCTCTCATCTTTACAATTAGCACTTTGGATGGGAGGACTAGCAACCTTCCCCAGCAGAGTTTCCCCTGCAGCTTCAAGGTAGAATCGGATCATTCTCGAGCTCTGTCCCACGCCTGTCGCTGTGTGGTTCTCTGCACGCTCACGAATTCGAAACACTAGGTGGAAGCAACGTTCCGGCATGCGGCGATTTCTGAAGTTCCTCACAGGGAACCTGGCAGCAATAACCCCATCTCGGGCAGCCCAAGGGCAGAGCCCCCGCTTTCCTGGAGCCTGGACATCCCCAGATCCCCGGGCAGGGGGGCAACAGGAACCTCCCGAGGGCTTTTCTGCAGATCTGCTGTCACAAGTGTGTCTTCAAGTGAGCAAACTCTGTTTGCGCATCATGGTAAATAAATCAAAAGGACCTTGAGAACTAGTTAAATTCAATTTGATGTGCTTTTCTTATCTCTGGCCTTCACCAAGATGGAACGTATGTTTACATACGGTGAGGATGATGCTGCATCTTCCTTTAAGCTGATACATTTTTCTTTGGACTTGTTATAGTCTGAATTTTCAGACTGAACACATCAAGATACAAACGGAGGTTATTCATACTGCTGCGCTCCTGGGCGATTCGTTCATTTATTCCCACAACGGGTTTTAGGTTATTCAGGCCTGAAGGAGAGAGAGGGTGCCCTGTGATTAATCGTTTGTGGGTTGCAGTGAGTCCATCGGCGGTGTCACGGGTGAGAGCCGTCAGGGTGTCAGTAGGTGCCATCCTGTTTGTGCGTTACCTTCCCGTAGTCAGTGCTGGAGCGAGGACTGAATTAACCGTCCCGCGCCAGAGAGCTGTATTCCATTGCTCATGGCTTACTTTTTTTTTTTTTTTAAGTTGTTCATTAAACAAAGCTTTGGGACTGTCCAGTAGTTACGAGGTGGTGGGTGCTACCCCAGTGTGCCCTGTTTTTTCTGTACTTAAACAGTTGTGGTTTGGGGTTTTTCGGGTTTTGCTTGTTATTTTCTGTGTACAATGAATTTAGCAGATTTGATTTCACCATTAAAATGTGCTCAGCTTGAATTGTTACCTAGCAATGATACTGTTGGAGTCAGCTTTTATTTATTACTAATTTTCAGAAACATTTCTCGTTTTCAGGATTCAATATGGATTTTAAGAGTAAAACAGGAATTGAGAACAGTTGCACGTTCTCCAGCAATTCAAAATGGCTTTGACTTCCAGAATTAATGCGCTGAGTGATTAGACTAGAGTATAATTCTGCTGCTTTAGATAACTCCAGAATTTGAAATGGTCATGGCAAATCACTTCCATGAAGTAACAGTATAACGCTTGTATCGCAAACTGACAAGTGGGGCAATTCAAAGTCTTCACCTGATGCCCTGGCACCAAATTATCGTTACACATCCTGATATGTGATGCTTTTCAAATAATTGAGATCTTTGCAATGCTTAAGCGCAAGCTGTCAAGCTAGGGGTGAGCAGGGCCAGTGCTGATAACAATTAAAATTAAACTTCTTGTGCATTTTTCAGTTCTTAAGTTATTTGAAACTATTTTAGGAAGAAAATGTCTAGATAGGAACATAACAATTTATAACAACTTTCTAGCTTTGTGGGACAAGGAACAAAGGTAAGTATTTATGGAAATCTATAAATAAGATCATGGAAATATTCCAGAGTTAATGAGCTGATAAACAGTAACTGCTACTTAAGAAATGTTTATAAAAAACATTATTTGATCAAACAGGCTTCACTGTTAATAGCCTATGCTTTTCATTTAAAAAAACCCAAACAAACCAACACCACCCCCTCCACCCTTCCCCCCCCGTTTGTGTGGGCTAACATGATGATGACCACAGGTAGGATCCATGAACAAGGTGACCTCTTTTTTTAGAATCTTGCCATACAAACTATCAAGTTCTACCATTAGAGAATGACTAAATAGGGGAGGGTTTTTTGTTGGTTATTTTTTGTTTGTTCTGTTTTTGTTTTTTTCCTGAGAGTTGCCAATCCAGGGCAGGGTTGAAACCAGACTGTCTTGAAGTGCAAGGACCTTTAGCACCTTGTAGCCCGGTGTGAAGAGCTGCTGCTGCTGCAGGCTCTGCATGGCCACAGCCGGGTGCCGAACTGTGGACACGGTGAGAGTCGTTCCATTCAGCACCGTCAACTTTGCTCTAAATTAGTTTATATGTGGCCCAAAATGTCTGTTACCAACTCCCAATATGCAGGGAAGAGTCTGAATGCTGAGGCAGACGAGGTTTACGGCAGCCAAGGTGGGGCCTGCAGCATCTTTTATCTTCACAGCTTGTCAGCCAGAATAATTTACCTAAAAATAGCTGCCTGAAGTTGAGCTTTGAATGTAAAATCCTTTTGCCCCTAACACAGAGAATCTCAGCAACTTCACCAAACACAGACCTTCACCTAGAGCAGGGCAGGGCTCCAGGTACGTGTTTGATCTCTGGAAACGGCTGCGGAACCTTGCAGACAGAGTCAGGAATTGGTTTCTGTGCTTCCTTCCTTACAGGAGGTTCTGTTCTGGAGCAGAGCTCTGAATGTGGAATTGGCACATAATGACCTTGTTCATTTTGTGTGATTATTTTCCTAAGGGTTCCCCTGTCAGTATCTATTTGTTCTCACTTGCCAAATACTTTACCCTGTGAACTCTTTGGAGCAGGGGCTCTGTTGTCAGTATGTTTGTCATTTGTGTCACGTGGTAGAATCCCAGTCTGTGATTGAGGTACCAGAGAGTTATCATAGTACAAATCTATTTTCATGGAAAAAGTGATAAATATAGTACCCTGTGTGAAATAATTAAATAAGGTTCTTGAAAAGTTTCTTTTCTGCTGACATGTTGGCTAGCATATGCACGTGGTACCTTTCTGCTAAAGGAGGAAGTCTGTTTACTGAAATTCTGTCATCCTGTATTTCCCCATTTCATCCAATAGGAGCAAGCAGCAACAAGATATGACACATCTACTGTTCCAGATATTTCCCAAACAACTTTTCCACAGAAGAGAAAAATCACTGTCGGACAAAAAAATTACGTGGTGAGTTAAGTGAAATTACTACTAAGTCCATTTCCCACTTGTCCTGTCCCGAGTTCTTGCTGAAATAGTGGAAATAGTGAATGGGCTTCTCCTCGTGCACAGCAGATCTGCAGGGTCCCTTCCTACCAACCATACACCTACAGCACGTAAAAACCTGATACCAATCGTAGGCCAAACACTTCACAGCTTAGAACATCCCAAGTGTAAGCCCCTGCACAGGACAATCTGTGTGTATGGCAGAGACACCTAATTCCAGTTAACTCAGACTTTTAAATCATGCTGTCAAAATTCAAATGTTTCAAAAACAAACTGCTGGTGGCAGTGGCTGCCCTGTTCCTCGTTCTGAGAGCAACGGGCTGCGATGGAGGAGTTCAGCCTGTGGACTATAATACTCGTAATACAAGGCAGAATCCTGAATTCAGAATTGAGGAGCACGTGAAAATATTTTTGTTCCTTCTATGAGACTGGATCTCCTTCCTCCTGCGTGTGCAATGAGGGGGAAGCAGCTTTCAGACAGTTTTGGGAAGGTGCTTTTCTGTTTTGTCCCTTGGACCAGCAAAAGCATGACCCCGCTCACTCCCACGTCTTTTTCCTCATATCCCGGCTCTCCCTTGATAATTTCTGCTCCTGTCCTGTGCTCGCTCTGCTCTGGCTCATAAGGAGTTAAGGGGTGGGCTCTGGTTGCAGGAGGAGGCGGAGTCCTCCAGGCTACAGACAAAGACCGAGCATCCTGCCCTGCCTGATGCCATGCGGCTGTGTCTATCCAGGGGACTTTGTTGACATCAGGAAAAAAAGGGATGCCTGTGCCAAAGCCTGGAGTGTGGCACAGTGTCCCTTGAGTGCAAGTGTGCAGACCCGGCCACGTAGCGGGGCTGGGTCTCTGGAGTCCGACCCTGGAAGGCAGGACTCAGGTCAGGGATGAGAGGCAAAGTCGCAGCGGTGCCTGGCTACAGCTCTGCTAGCCAGGCTGGCAGCTCAGCGTGGCCTCAGCACTGAAAGGTCAGTGCCCAGAGACTCGCGAGTGCGTGTGATGGGAACCGATGCTGTTGTATAACAGCAAAACTTGGTTCCATTCCGGGGTTCCACGTTTTGAAAAATTAGGGAATTCCTCAGAAAGAATTCTAAACTAGCTGGTTTAGGATGCAAAGTCAAACATATGCAGCTGAGAAGCTCTCAGCACAGGATGGTTAATTATTGCCTCCTGTCTGCCTATTGTTGACCACGGGTCATTTTTGTGTGTTTGCCCTCTGCCTCATTTGGCCCGCAAAGGGCTCCTGTGGCAGGGGTGCAATGAGGCTGACAAGGCCAGCTGTGCTCCTGGCACCTCCTCTCTGTGGAGCCTTTCACTGTGTAGCTCCTATTTAATTTTGTATTTTTTTTTTGCATGGGCATTCATAGGACATTGCTATATAAAGATGTGCAGCTGTATCTAGACTTGAGTGTATTATTTATCCACGTGGGTACAGTACACAGAACTGAAGCTGTCCTTGGAAAAGCCTTGTAAAATGTGATGATTTGCTAGTCTTCATATTTTATTAGGACCTTCTCTATATTCTCAGTTATCATATTCTTTAAAGACTATATGATACGCCAGTCTTTTTCCAGCTTTCAGCATCTTCCTCACTCCGTGGGTGAAGCAACAAACTTAGGAGAACTTCAAAGGCAAAAGAAATGCAGGAAAACTTACTCAGACAGAAAAGTGACCTATAGTGTCTGTACAATTAAGTCTGCATCTCAGCTGCATGCCAGTCTAAATAACTGTGAGTGTCAAGTAGTTGCTGAGAAATCGACATTCACCCCTGCTTTGCCATCTTTTGACACAAAAGGGACCCTTTAATGTCTAGGATTGGGGAAACTGTGCCAGAAAAGTGCAGCACGTGCAGGGCTTCTACCTGGGCAGATAATTTTCCCAGTGTTTTGCCCGTGGGTTTGCACACAGGGGACAGATTTTCTGAGGGACAAGAATTGAGCTGGTAAAGGCAGGGCTGCTCAGAAGTGCCTGAACAGTAAAGCGCACTTTGCTGCAGGTCACAGCATAGTCACCACCAGAGTCCACCCCAGTTTTATCCTGGCCCCCACATCTGGCCCCTGCCTTCCAACATGAAATTGTTTGTGCTTTTGGAAGGCAGCTGGAGGTGAAATGTACGGATACGTGTGGAGAAGGGGGCTGACCCTCCAGGAGCCTTGGCTGGACATCCTCAGAGAGGACCTGAGGTCTGGTGATGCCTGGATGGGCAGGAGCTGGTGGCTCTGGTTTACTTCTCTGGTGCTGTGCAGGCAAAGAGCAGACGGAGCCCTTGGTTTCTGTCTCCCATTCACAGCCAAGATCCCTCCCCTCCCCTTGCTGCTCACTCAGTGGAGAGATGCGAGGAGGAAAGGATGCTGTTAAGCTGCACTTTGCTCCAGTACTTGGCATATCCTTTGCAGTATCGGCTGTTTTCTGAGCAGAGATGCTGCCTGCCTCCTGACCAATGCAGTGATTCCCCATCGCTCCCCTTGAAAGGAGCTGGAATCATAATCCAGAGAGTGAGCGAGTGATGCGGCTGCTGCACAGAGAGAGACCGAGAGGAAGAAAATTGGAATATGTGCCTGCCTCAGCAGCACTGCAGTGGTAAAGCCACGGACTGACTCCATGCACGTTACTGTTCTTTATGCATTGCTACAGAGAACCCAGAAGTCGGGATGAAATGCATCAGCCTCCTTTTTCACCGTGTCTCTATTATCATCATGCATTAATTGCTGAGAGTTATTTTCCTTCCTGTGGCTGACTGCCTGCATCTCTTCTCGTACTGCAGGAGACAGTGAGGGAGAGAGCACAGCACCAGCCGGTGTCCTGTCCCATAAGGAGGATTCTGCATGATGTGCCAGTGCAGTCAGGGGCTGCTGCAATGGTGCACAGAACCTCTGGAAGAGCCGGACTCGGGATTATTAATGCTTTATAAAGGTGTCCCAGACTCCATCTAGCAATTAGCCGGAGACATTGTCTGCCCTTTGGGGCTTGCCGACTGCTTTCTATTTTCCTCTTTACTGCTTTCGCACTCATCTGGGTCGACAGCATTTGAGCAAAGGGAAGGGACTTTCTTGGCCAGGAGCTGGAGGGTGCTGCGTGGAAAGTGCAGTGTGAGCTCTGGAGGGAACTGCAGTCTGACCGGCCATGGCTCAGGCAGCGAAGCAGCTGAAGAAAATCAAAGATATCGAGGCTCAGGCTCTGCAGGAGCAGAAGGAGAAGGAAGAATCTAATCGCAAGCGCAGGAACCGCTCTCGGGACCGGAAGAAAAAGGTGAGTGGCACTGGGGCGAGCAGCCCCATATCGTGGTGCCTGCGCTGGTGGCAGTGAGTGCTGTTTGCCTTTGGTGGGGGAGATGACAGAGGGACAGTTTGGTCCCAGTACAGGTCTACGTGCAGTCAGCACAAGAAACAGTCTGACAAACAGAGGACAACTTTTGGGGCCAGGAATCTGCTGTCTGTCCTGATAGCTGAGGTGGGGAAGGCAGGGGGAAGGGGGGAGAACTATAAAAAAGCCTGGTGATGGGAGAAAGGAAGTGGGGGGGGGGGGGGTGTCAAGGCAGCTAAAGAGACTCACTCGGCCCATTAACAGATTTGATCTCTAAGATAAAATTGCTGGCTTCTAGCTTCATGTAGTTTCCCAAAGTTGCTCTGTGTCTGCAGAGCAAAGGGGCAAAAGACCCCCACCCCTTCCTCAGGTGCAGGGGCAGTGTAGTTGTCCCACCCCACGGCCTGCTTGATCCCCGCCAGGACACTGAAACCGGGGTGCAGCAGCAGCAGGAACCTGACAGAGAAAGTGTTTTTGTTCAGGGGACCGAGCTCTGCTGCTGCTTATGGCCGGCTGCATTTGTGCATGGGACATGGGCCATCCCTCAGCAAAGGCCTGGAACCTGCTGGCAGCAGGTGAAGGGGGGTCAGGAGCAAGAAGAGGTGTCTTTCCCCTCTGTTGAGACCGACGTGCTGGAGCCTGGGCTCCTCCAGCCGTTCCACACCGTAGCTCCTCTCCGGAAAGTCACCGCCAGTTTTTTTCTTGCCACTGGCTCCCTGCAGGAGCAGGCACGTTGCTTTGCTGCCCCTTGAAGACCTCTCGGACTGAATGTTCTTCTCACAGCAGGGCCTGAGGGGGTATGTGCTATGCACCAATGCAGAGGCAGTGAGGAGAGGTGAAACCAAGGGTAATCAAGGATATATGTCAGAGGAGGTTGCAATACAGGGGATGTCTTAGGTGGGCTTCTCCTCTGCCTTTAGCAAAAGACTTTGAGACTTCCACGTGCCCCCTCTAAGCAAGAGCCTCTCAGCAGAGCTCTACCACTTGGAGCATCTCAAGAGCTGCAACCTGAGAGTCCTGAGGAGAGTCTTACTGAGATGCTGGGGATGGGCACCACTAACCAAACCCTCGGGCTTTTATTCTTCCTGCCACACTGCTGGAGAACTGCTGGTTCAGGCTGTCTGGGCTGCTCCTGGGCACTGGAATTCCTAGATTTCATTCATTCCTGTTCTGGTGAGTCTTTGAGAAAAGCATCCTCTTCCCTTCTGCCCCCCAGAAGCACAGTGTACATGTGTCTTGGTGATGGGTTGGGAAAACCAAAGATACCTGCAAAGTGTCTGGACTTCCCCAGGTGGAAGGTACTAGAGAGGGCACTTTCTTGGCCGGCTCCCTGTGTGAGACCCGAGTCGCGCTCCCTGCCAAGACATGGAGTGGTGCAAGTGAGGGAGCTGGAGAAGCTGAATCCGCCCAAAGGGGTCTGCTGCCCTGGGGTGGGAGAGACCTTACAAGCCTTTTGTAGTGTGCTATTTGTGATTGCCACAGCATGGGGAGCATGGAGCGAGGTCTCCTTGCAGAAACCAGCAGGGCTGAGGGGGAGCTGATGATCTTCAGCTGTCCCTTCCTGAGGGGTGAACCCCGGGAGTGCACTGGGAAGGGGGACCTGCCGGTGTCCCAGCTCGGTGACTGTGGCCAGGACAGGCAGAGACCCTCTGCAGCCTCCTGCTGCTCTCGGGACTGAGGCTGGGTGTGGGGACGTTTGCTTTTCTTGACAGCAGGCCATGTGTCCAAGCCGGCCCAGGAGGGACCTGTGTCTGCAGAGAGTGGCTGATGAGGGGGAGGTCGGTGGACACGTTGAGGACAGCCATGAAGTCTGCAGACAGCAGGAGCTGGGTGTGGGGTCTTTCCGCTGCCACGGTGTGGAATGTTGCCTTCTTCAGTGGTGACTGCTGACTGCCCGCAGGCCCACGGCTTCTCCCTGCAGGGACCCTCATACCCGAGGCTGACGGAGCAGCTTGTCTCGCACGTTGCCGGAGGGCTGTGAAGGGATTTGGGAGTGAAGAACCACCAAACCAGAAGGTTTTGCTATTGGGCCAGCTCTGACTTTTTACCCCTGGCCACCAAAGCCCGAGTGTCTCTAGTGGTGGTGGAAGTCTCCCTGGGGCCAAGCTGCCGGCTGCCGGGATGTGTTGGAGTTTCTCATTCTGTTTTGTTGTGGGAGTTTAACCCGTGTATGCCGGGGTGTCTGCACGGGGCTCGCGCTGTGTCCGTCCAAAGCCTCTCTTCCGAAAGGCTCCGCACGATTATTGTCCCCGGGTCCTTCTGCTTCCCCAGCGGTTCCTCTGCCTCTTGCTTTGTGTACAGAAATAGGCTCTTTTGGGCAGAGGCTGTTTACTTGCTCTGCGTTTGCACAGTGCAGCGTATCAGCGTCTTGATTTATTACTGAGCCTGCTGTGCACCGCTGCAATGCAAGTTATTATTAGAGGGGTAACCTATGATCCAAGGGAGGGCTGGCATGGCGTGAAGCAGTGGAGAGGGCCAGAGGAAGGAGGTAACGGACCCAGAACAACTTTCTTCTCATCCCATCCAAGCTGATGTTATGTCTTGGGGCATGAGAGCTTCGTATCCTTTAGCATTTCCAGCCATTTCTGTGTGGTTGTGTGTCCCATGAACTGCACGGTTGAATCCTGTGAGAACCTTGTGTCCTGTGATACCTGCAGGCAGTGAGTTGTTATTTAATGCTGTGTTGACCAAAACCCTTCTTCTTGGACCATGATTATATTTGTTGCTTTTTAGTTTCCATGGCAATTTCTTGGCTTTTGTATTAAGTGCATGTAATGAGAACCTGATTGACCTTGTACTGTCCATTTTTGTGTTGTGTGCCTCTCGTCCATCTCTCAGCACAGGGACGGTCCAGGTCTATAACCTTGTCGCTCCTCCAGTATTCCCTGCCCCTAGCCGTTGTGACTCAATAAGACTTGAGGTTTCATTTGACAGGGGCTGCTTCGAGGATTTAAGGAGCAGTGTCTTGTCACTCACCCTCCCTCTCCGTGCAGCCTCCCCACGCTTGTGTTTTGGGCCAAGCTGTCCATCCGACACGTCATGAGGAGTCCTCCTGCTCTGCGGGCTCTGCAGCGTGGCTGGAGGTGGCCTCAGCCTGAGGACGACCCCAGGGCAGCTTCCAGCGGCCCGTCCCTTCCCGCATTTAGCGCAAGAGCTAATTGTGAGGAATCGTGGGGTGCAGCATAATGTGCTGGTGGCTTTTCAGGGTGCCCTGCAGACAGAGCAGCCCGTGAGCGAAGGAGGCTGTGAACTGAATAGCAGAAGTTCACTGCCATTGGAGAATTTGCCAAGCATCATCTGGGTTGGCTTCTTGCTATTCCTGCTGCAGTATCCCAGCTCCAGGTCTCCGTGCGTTTTGCTCAGATGGGCAGCTCGCAGGGGCCAGAGCCGCTCGGCTACAGCTGCCGGGCTCATGTGGAGCCCGAGTGTGGCCTGAGCGTGGCCACCTGCACTGAGAGGCCAGTGGTGACCCACAGCAGCAGCGTCGGTTCTTTGGATGCAGCTATCTCTTTTTTTGTGGCTCTGTGGAGTCGTGATGGTGAAGAATGCTCCCTTTCACTGCAGGTGCTGCGGTGAGGCTCCTTGAGGCAGAAACCCCCACGTGGAAGTCACTTAACAGGTACGGTCCTGCCTTCTGCAGGATTAGTGGGGAGCAGCACAACACACTGTGAGAATGTGACGTTTTGACGCAATTTGTGAGGCAGGTCTGTCACTTGTTATGTGAACACACCGCCAGCGAGTCCTCTTTGAGTCTTGCTGCTTGTCTTGTTGTTTTGGTTATGCGTTAAAGGTAGAAAATGGACCAAATCCCTCACCAGGAGTTCTGGAAGCACTAGCAGAGCTCACCAAAGAGGTTGTCAGGAAGGGCCCAAAATGTCTAACCCCCAGACCGTGGCCCGGAGTACTTGGCTCGCCCTTGATTTCAAACCTACATCTACAAGCGACTGGCAGCTCTGCCGAGTGCCCCGAGGCGGGTTGCTGGTGCCGGCAGCGCCTGGAACCAGACCAGCTTTGGCTGAGACTAATCAACAAAAACTAATAATTTTATGAAAATAATTCTTCCTATTGAAGTATACTTATTCTGATACTAAATTCAGCCAAACATCCCGTCTAGCATGAAGAGAGACAGAGATCTTCATCCGAGGGGTACAGAGGCAGATACCGGCTGTGGGGAGCTGGAAGCTGGAACCCCTAAAACATCTCTGACAGGAGCGCTACGCAGCAAATAACACCAGCAGCAATGCTAATAATGCCCAAAGAACTCCTCGAGCGCACACGTGAGAGCACGTGCAGTCTGTGTGCAGCATAACCGTGGCTACTGGATTGAGTAGCAATCTAAGCAAAAGCTCAGATTAGAATTCCTGTGATAATTGCTATCAATGTTTAAATGATGAATTATTGGTATGAAAGATGTGATACATTCTCTCAGTACATTCAAAGTAAGTTTCGCTCGGGCATCTAAACGACAGAGGACAAGGCTGCCTGAATTTACCGCTTTTTTTTTTTCTTCCTTTTTTTTTTTTTTGTGGGGAGGGAGGGGGGCAATGAGGAACAAACTACTTTTTTATTTCCACTCCTGTCTAGTTTTTTTTTCTTGCAAGTGTCCAAGGGTAGGACAGTCTCTTGTTATGGATTTGTAGAGCATCTCACACAATTCAGTCTTGAACGGTAAAAGAAAATGATTCCTAGTAAGAAACTCTGCATAAAACTCCTTGCATTTTTTCTAAATGTCCTTTTGCAAGAAACAGCACACAGGCCAGTCTGAGGGTTCCTGACTCCACAGTGCAGGCTGGCACCCGTGGTTGGTGCAGTGTTTCTCCTGCACGCTGCAGAGGAGATATTTTAGTGCTCACTATTCCATACTGAAATACATCGCAGCAGGAGAGGCTGGAGGGTGCTTCAGAGAAGGGAGACAAGAAAATTGCGAGAGAGGGTTTGAAATAGGTGGGAAAGAGAGAGAGGTGTTTCTGTTTGGCAGGAGCTGTGGTGGAGAAAGCTATTCCAGCAGCTGGAATGAAATAGTGGAAAAGGGCAAAGGGAGCACAGAGGATGGAATGACCCTCTTTGTATTCTCAAGCATGGATAAGGAATAAATGTGAACGTAACGGGCTGACATCAACTGTCAGAAGAAACTCCAAGCTTAGGTGAGTTGGGAGAGGAGCTAGATCCTGGATGGGCAGCTCTGAGAAGATTGAGGCGATGTGGAGGATGCTAATGAGAATGCTTTTGCATTAAAGAAATTTTGCATTCTTAGGAAGCTAGTGAAATATGGGAAGTAGACCAAGTCAAGTAGGGGTTGGAACAACAGCTACAAGCTCAATCAGACAGAGAGCAATTTCAGATGGTTCCTCAGTAGGACAATCGAACGGTCACATGGGGTGACCACGCTCGTGGTGGTTGTGTGACACGCAAAAGAAGTCACTCACCTGCTGTTCACTGATGAGCCGCATCAGGGTGGAACTTAAGTCCAAGCTTAGGATCCCTGAGATGGAAAATCCAGACACCTCTGTGAGAATTATGCAATGAGCACATGAGAACCTGGGGTGCGAAATCGCTGCTGGAGTGCTGCAAA
The DNA here is from genome assembly GCA_002844005.1 of Limosa lapponica baueri. Classification (NCBI taxonomy): domain Eukaryota; kingdom Metazoa; phylum Chordata; class Aves; order Charadriiformes; family Scolopacidae; genus Limosa; species Limosa lapponica. The sequence goes on from KZ506616.1 coordinate 139,423, forward strand.
GGAGAACCCACTTGGGGTATTCTCTCTGCTTGCCTGCCATCCTCTCCAAGGGCTGTCACTAAGCAGCAGCCTTCGGGTGGCACGGGGTTTAGAGGGGCTGCAAAGAAGATACTGATGGACAGAAGGAGAAGGCAAAAGATTTCAGAAGACCTGGACTGCAGGTGGCTTGGAACATCTCCAGGATAACTGGACTTCAAGCACCATTGGGCACTCCACCCATGGATGTCTGGCCTGGTACAGTTGCTGGATTGGGCTGCCTGGATTCTTGCATTCAGCAGAAATCTTGCACAAAGATGTGATGTGGCTGTCAGCCACCCAGGGCTTCACTGGCTGCTGGGACCTGTGCTGGTATCTAACCTGCAAGCTGGAGCTCACCAGCAAGAGAAAAGACCATGCCACCTGCAGAGTCTTGGAGCACAAAGCTCCTAGAGCAACAGCTCCAGCTGCAGCTTCTGCTGTCTCCCACTGAAAGTTTTGTTGGTTCCATCAGCCAGAAGTCCTCCTGCCCCTCCTTGCATTGTAAGAGCAACAATTATGCAGGCACCTTCCCTGAGAAGTTCACCAGCTTGTCTGTGGCACAGCGCTGAAGGAGGCACCTTTAGGATCATGTGGGATCAGCACTAGGTGAGGCCGTGAGGACACCGGATGCTCCAGCCATTGGCAGCAGCAATTTGCAGCCAGGATTGTATGTCTGGACTCCAGTACTCTGTCTGAGGCATTTCTTCTGCAAAGGAATTGGAGTCTTCTGCCTGGAACATGATGCTACTGTGCAGTGGAGAGAGAAGGGGCATGGGATATCAGGACAGCCAAAGCCTTGAGACTCAGGGAAGCCCTAGCTTTTACCACTCTGAATGTAACCAGAGGGACAGAGTAGACAAAGAATTAAACAGTGTGACTAGGAATGGGATCAATCATTAGCTATCTGGCTATTATGTAGGCTTTCAAAAGGATTTTGCAAATCAAAGGGCCGTCTTAAATCTTCCCGTGGGCTATGTGTGCTGGGTTCAAGGCAGCAGTACAGCCTTGAGTCCTTTCTGTTGTAAATGTCCAGTCTGTAAAGCTGGGAAGGTGTTTTGTATATGCAGCTGCTGGCAAATTGAGGCAAAGCATGAGCTCCTTTAGAGGGATCGGGTGCACTGAGGGGGGGAGCAATCGTGGAGGATTTGCACCCCACGTCTGCCTGGTGTGCCGATGGGGAACGGCTTTGTGTGACTGCAAGGTAACTGTGACCCTCTAGGCTCTGCCAAGGTTGTTGGGGAATCAAGTCCCGTCGGGATCTGGGCAGGATTACGTCAGCTGGCTGCACCGTCAGGAGATTCAGACCTCTGATTCATAGAAGCTTAATAAATATTTAGTTCTTGCTTTAGGCTGGTTGGGAAGTACAGGGGCTGTGTGTGATGATGACTTCCTCTGATGCTGTTTATCTGACCTGCCGCTGGAGTCCTGTACGAATGGAAATGCTGTCAGGATCGAAAAAAGCATCAGTGCTGTGCTGTGCTGTACTGCTCTGCTCTCTGCGACCTGTGAGGGGATATTGTCTCACAACCCACTAAGGTTTCCACTCCCTCTCTCTCTGTGTCTCCCCGGTATGGAGTCAGCAGGAAGAACAGGCTGTTTCAAACTTACCTTTGACTAAACTCTGTCCAATTTCACTCGCTGCTGCTCACAATCACCCTCTAGCATTTTCCTATTAAGTTGCAATGAGCATGTACTGGTTATAATGGGAGCATCTGTGCTCCCAGCATTTTTATTTTCTTTCCAGTGTTTGCATTAGGTATGGGGGAGGGATGGCAGAGGACAGTGCATGGCATATTTGTTTGCAGGAGGGAAAACGGCAATGCAGAAATAATCCTGATCTCAGTGTTACTTCACAGTGGGGAGGTTACAGGAGTTTCTGGCTGTCGGTTTCTCACAGCATCGTTTGTTGCAATGGGCACAGAACAGGAGATCTCTCAAATGGCCCAGTTAGAAAAACTGGAACATTTATATGGTAGCAGTTCCTCTCTGGTGTTTACCTTTTTCTTCTTTCACCGTCTGCCTTGCCCTTTGCAGGATGTGGTGCCAAGAGAGCCTGGGCTCTCAGATAATGTGAGCTAATATATAATGAACCGTGTTTGACTTGGGAAGTCCATCCCTTTCCCAGTAAATAGTTGTCCACAAATACTAAAGTCAGTTGTAAGTGAAGAACAGCTTGTACAGTACGTAGCCAGCAAGGCATTTTAGAGCTTGTGCCTGTGTCCTTTCCTGACATTTCCAGGCAGGAGGGAAATGCAGCGCTGTGATGGGAGGGGGAGCAGCAGAACACTGCAAAATACAGCAGAACACAGCAAAACACAGCAAAATACACCAGAATACAGGCATGGGGGTGGGAGACATGTCAGGTCAGAGCAGACCCTGCTGCTGCAGGGACTTGCTGATGGGGAGGAGGCACTGCGGGGAAGCTGGTGCCATTCTGCTCTGCTGCTCTGCAGGCTCTTAAATTATTCAGGTAATAATGGCATCTATATGTGCTTGGTGAGCCCACCCGTTATCGAGGTACTGGAATGAGGTGAGCAACGTCTGAAACCCTGTGGCTTTCAGAAATCTGTTTCGGGAGAAGTTCTTCCAAACTGTGCCCCATCCTCAGCGCCTGGTCCCTTGGCCAAGGTGTCTGCCCAGGAGGGCGCTTGCCGTGCACAGGGGCTGAGGAAGATGAGACGCCAAGGAGAGTGCCCTTTGTGAAAGTCCTGGGCTCGACAGCCTGTGGGGCTCAGTTTATTCACGGTGGGAAGCCGCCTGTAGTGTGCTGGAGCTGAGGTACAGCAAGCTACATCTGAGCTCAAAGGAAAGCAGCTTTACAGAGTGCTAAAATTAGAAGTTTAGTCTGAATTATGCTAATTTGTTTTAATTGTCTAAGTATGTCAAGGTTCTTCAGAAATGTACCCTCTCTGTGCTGGTCTGGGAAGGTGCAGCATCACTGGGGGTGTGATGGAAGGATGGGTCAAGGATTGCAGAGATTTCTGGGTTCCCTGCCCTACTTACATCGCTCCAGCAGTCCTCACCTCCAGCTCTCAAGATGCCACGAGGGTAGATTCTGAAAGCGTTAGCCCTGGATTGTTCAGACCAGCCTTGTTAAAATCTTAGACGAGCAGAGGACATCCTCCAGGGTGCAGGGAGGTTCCTGACACCTTCTCTCTATAAGGGGGGAGAGAAGGGGTTCTGCTCAGTATGGCAGAACCATCTGAAAATTTACATTTCCTTTCACAGCTGAACTATGTCGTGTTTTGAGCCACAGCGCTGCAAACAGCAGCAAAATTCAAGCTCCCCTCCTATTTGCAAACCAAATTTTGCTGACTGGGTGAAACGTTAAGCCAGAGCTGTACATTTCTGTGTAGGGGCTGCTAATGTAGGGGACTGTGTGAAATCTATGGCTTCAGAATGTGGCAGCCTCAGTGAAAAATCTACAGCAGAAACAATGCAGCAGGTATGCTCTCAAGTGTCTTGGGAGGCGGAGGGAGAGAATGCAGCAGCAGGAGAGCATTTAGAAAACAGACGAGGTTTCTATATTTATACAGAGATGAGGAAAGAAGGAGACAGTGTGCGCGCGCGTGTTTGTGTGTGCGTGTGTCCAGGTCACTGAGAAGACTCCTGTTCAAGCCAAAAGGTACTGCAGCAAGAAGCAAGCAGAAAAGAAGGCTACGGTCCTTCACTGCACTGTGGGGACGGGACTTTTCAGGGCATATAGGGAGCATTCCTGTGCCTGTGTTGGGCCTTTTAAATGGGAAACGCAGATGCCAGTGTGCTGAAACCCTTTGCAGAATATAAACTATGTTAGACTTTTAACTAATTTGATGGTCTCTGCAAAAGAATAGTAAATATTTTCACCTTTTTACAGTGTAATTTGTCCAGAAAACTTAAGGCTTCCAGATACTCTGCAGGAAATGCGTAGTGTATTCAGAGTCCATTTACTTCTGTCATGATGCCATGCCTGGAATGGGAAGCATTGTGTCTTTCCCAGGACTTGCTGATTACAGCACAAAGCAAAGAATAAGATAAATGCTATGCGAATGTGCTGGTTTGGTGGGTGAGACAGACAGGTGTGGGGTGAGCTAAGGGCAGTTTCAGCTTTAACAGTGCCCTTCCCGACTTGCACAGAGCATCTCTGAGCACAGGGAAGATACTGCCCTTTCCGTGGTTGCCCCACGAGCACTGTGCAGATTTCTGCCTGCTGGCCATGGGCAGCAAAGACGCTGACCCATCACTGTGACTGCTCCATCTACATCTCGTTCCAATTCTACCCCCTGTCATCTGGTGCTTTCATGGACCTTGAGGCGGTGCAGATGCCTGGCATCCTGATGCACTGGATGGGATGTGCTCTGAGGGTCTGTCATCTGTTTTAAGGGACATACTGGGAAAGAGAAGGGGGTAGTGTCTGTGCTGTCACCTCACAGGGACGAAGCTGTCTGCTGAGCTCTCCGATGGACTGAACCTGGTCATACAGGGTTTCAGAGCCTTGCCATGAGCGAGTGTTGAGGGAAATGCTGTGCTAGGCTTTCCAAGCATTTGACCCTTCCACCTCCAAAAATGCTGCTATTAAACTCACTATCTTTGCAGATACTTGAGCAGCTTGCTTTCCTTCCTCTGTCCCCAGTTGCAGGCACTGAGAGCTGTGTCCCAGCATGCATACATCGCTCTGCTTGGAGAAACTGTTCTGCTGAGCAGTAGATGCTGGTTTCTTCTATAGCCCAGCTTTAAGTTGTCATTTACAGGTTAACGCTTGTGAATGGCACTCAGAGACCTTGGAATCTCATGCAAATACAGAGGGTGCTGGGCAATTTCATAAGGCTGTACCATCAACCTGCTAGCTCTTCTTGTCTAGCAGCCTTCTGGTGCACAGTGGTGAGGTTCTCATGCTGTTTCCTGGAGTAATGCCTTGGCCGTGCTTCTGGAGGTACTATAGTCTGCTTTGCTGTGTACCTGGCCTCTCTGATGTAGGAGTTTGCAAAGAAGGAGATTCTTGTGCTGGTGCTTTGGATGGGTGTGGAACATGACTGGCTTTGCTGTTGGAACTGGAGAGTCCAAAGCAGGCCAGTCCCTTTTCCTCCATTGTTCTCTATAATCTTTTAAAAACAAAGTTAAGCTGGTGTTATCAGCACGTGGAAAGATTCAGAAACTACCAACCTTTTTAACACCTTGTATTAGTTGGCTGGGAGAAGCAAAATCTTAACATAGAACATATCAAAACTGTGAAAATATACTGCCACACAAGGCAAATTCTTTCAAGTCAGTTGTCCCTCTTTTTGCTGGTGTCACACAAGCTGTAGTGATGGAGCAGAGAAATGGCTGCTTTGGGCTGTACGTGCTTCCAGTGGAGAGCACCTGTCAGAGCCGTAGGCAGAGGTGAGATGCCAACCAAGCTCTTTCTTCCATTCATCTGAATGGGGAGGGGAGAGAGTTAAAAGGGATCTTCCTTTGGTCTGCCTGGGAATCAGCTGTGCTCTGTTGATGATCTAAGTGTGAGCTTTTACTGTGTGCTGTAATCATATACGCACCTCTTCCTTTCCTCGGTTCTTACTCTGCTATTTGAATCAATAATGCTCTACTGTAAATTATTTCCATGGATTTGGTTATAGGAGTAAATAGCATGTTCTTAAATAAGATGCTAAACTTAATAATCCAGTGTCCTTGACTTAGGAATCCCTGCATAGAGTTTCTTTTGTTTTGAGGTGTTGGTTTGGGTTTTTTTCTTTCCTTCTTTCTTTTCCCCCCTCCATTTGCCTTGTGGTAGATGAAAGTACTCAAGCTGGCAGGGCATGGGGAGCAGTGTGCGGTGGTGGTGTCCTAGGGAGCTCTCAGAAAGGGAAAACTTAACTAATTGGCTTTTGATGTTGAACTGACTTTACTGCAGCGAGGAGTGTTATGGCTCTCCTTCCCATCTTTAATGCTGAAACAGAAGTTATATCTGTGGGCCGCTGCCTTTGGCATGGGGATATTTCAGCTCTAGGAGATGCCTGCATGGGATCTGTATTTGGCCTGCAGGCTATAATTTTCTAAGCTTTTTCATTCTTCAGCTCTTTTCCTGGCAGAATCATCTCAGCTCGTGGTGACAGTAGATTAGGTCCAAGCAGGAATTGCTCAGTGGAGCGTGGCACGGCAGCTCTCTTTACACGCAGCTTGGACGTGCCACTGCACTGATGCATAGCAAGGCGCTCCTGTTAAAGAGCGACTGATGGTCAGCAGGCTGACCCCCTTCTCTGGGCGCCGCGAACAATGCTTCCTGTCAAGCCTGCTGTCAAACGGCTGCGGAGCTGAGATTGCAGTAAGAGGAGCTGCAGTATCACAGGACAAGAGTACAAAATATCTGCTGCCCATCGGTACTGTATCAGCAAAACTTCTCAAAACTTGTGCACTCATCCCTGCCAACGGCGAGTCCGCCTCTCAGACCTGCCAGAGGAGTTCTCCAAGGCCACCAGCAGCTCAATAAGGCAAGATCGCCCTCTCTCCATCCAAAATGCGAGGCAGCAGCATTTGCTGTCTCCTGACAACATTTCAGCAGGGATCAGCAGCAGCTCCCTGTGGGGCCTCCCAACAGGCGACGTGGCACCACCATCAGCAGCAGCAGAGAGGTCACGAGGGATGTTTATTCTGCATTTCTTGCACTGCCGCAGACACTGTGGGTAGATGGCAGATATTTGGGCAGAGGAGCTGGCATCTTTCACTAATTCCTTTTGCTTTAAAGTCATGCTTTAGAGCTAAGCGTACTGTGAGGACCCTTGGAGCAAGCTGATTTTTCGCTCTGCTCGCGGCTGCAATAGTGAAGCAGCGTCTTCACGAGGCTTGGAGATAAAGTCCATGGACTGCGAAGGGGCGTTCCACGTTGGGAGTTTCAGTCTGAACGGACTCTGCAGAGGTGGTGCGTTTTGTCCAGTTTGCTGTAAATAAATGCAGCGTTGCACACAGAGGAGCAGAATGGAGGGTGCCCAGTAATAACATATAAACCTTTAGTTTGTTCTTGACAGAAAGAATCTATTGTAACATACTGGGACAAAAAAAGGAGCTCAGCAGAGTTTCCTTTATTAGTCTTGTGAGATTTCTGGAAAAAAAACCCCAAACTAAGCAAGTAACGCACTTTTTGTCCTCTTTCTGGAGCTGCAGCCGCTGCAGTTATCTCCCCACCCTCAAGCTGTCTGCTGTTTACTGCTGAGCTTTGCCAGCAGGTTAGCGAGATAAAGTTAGGCTTGTTTAATCATGAAAAGTACCTAAAAAATAGGCATATATAATTTTTATGTTTAAATTAAAAGAGGTACATGACATGCCAGTGATATGATTGGGAGCTTCTGGGAAACAACAGAAATTTAAGGTATCTCTTTGGGTGCCCAACCACGAAAACAAGGACCTAATTTTGGCTACATTTTCGAAGACCAGCACAAACAAACATGCATACAAACATGTTGTTTGAGGATGTTGTGCCTCTGAAGAGGCACTAAGGCTTGCAAAGAGGCAGGAGAACAGACTGTAATACTGGAGTCTTCCAGCAGGCCCACACTCCAAACCAGGGCGTAACGCACCAAAGCAGCTGCGATGAAACCCCTGTGCTTTCATGTCTGTGCCACGGTGGGCATCCTGGCTGGAACACGGTTCTCAATCTCTACCTGCTGGCAGGTGAAAATGGGTCCTCTTTTCTTTAGAAAAGAACTTGAGGAAGCCAAAAGAGGAAATAATTAATAGGATTTTCTTTACTGTTTCATTCCACTCACAGGCATTCACAGCCAGGGTATTCACTGTCAACCAGGTACCTAGATTCACCCTATACTCCAAGAAGTTAAAAGGAGAAAATCTAAAGGTTTTAGGTGAGCCGGCTATCCAGCATCCTCTATAGTTGCTGTCAAAGATCCCGTCATGCTTTTCCCAATAGTGTGTGTGTGTGTACACGTGTGTGGATTGACTCCTCTGTTTAGCCAAGACCTTTCTTAGGTAATTGCATTCTGTTTCCTTCCAGTTCCTCAAGTTCTCTGCAGCATTTCTGTGGTCTGCTGAAGGCTGCCTCCTCTTACTCTGGGTATGGGAACACTAGTTTAGCGAGAGGCAAATGAATATAGAGGAAACTTTGCAATTGTGGAGTAGGCTGAGTCTTGAAAGGCAAGTGGTGGAAATGGATACAGATGTTCTCTGTAGGAGACTACTTCATGTTTCTGTATTTCATATTGTCAAGGAAATTCTGTCAGAAGTCTAGCATAAAACCCCCTCAAATGTTTCAAATCTTGTGTGCCCTCACATTTCAGACCATCTTGGGTTGTACTGACCCGGTAGCTCAGTGAGGGCACAGGGTTTGCAGGGTCAGGTCTAGCATTTCCTGGCACTGACAGCATTGGTTTTTGCAAAGCCTCAGGGAATCCTAGTGCTAAATGCTACAAGAGTATTCATCTTTGAAGGTAAGCAGTTGTGCATCCTTGCACTGCAGGGGATCTCTGTGAGCTGCTGGGGAGGGGATTTGGCATCCGGCTCTTCTGGGGTTCGCACAGGCTGTTTATTGTTTGGAATGACTCCCTCCTCCTCTGCCTGTGATGCAGTGGGAGATGGGGACAGCCTTATGCTGCTCCTTGGCTCTGCTGGCTTTTCTGTGGCCTGTGACAGCCCTTTCCGATTCCCCATTAACTGCTCTGTAGGTACCACTCCCGAGTGCTCAGCTCCCAGCACTTGCTGCTGGCGCTGATAACCTGGAGTCACAGCATCTTATTTTTGAATCAGTGGGGGGGATGTGGAGAGATTTTTTATTAATAACCCAAATTACCCCATGAAACAGCAGCTTGTCTGATGTTAAACATTAAACTCCACTAAGTGGGTGAGCCAGAGCGCAGGACCAACAGCGCACTGCTACCGGCTCTGAGAAAGGAGATGGCAGCGGTGCCGGCCAGTGTGCATTTATCCTTGCTCCTTGGAGAGCCTTCCATCTTCAGGGCAGTCAGGTGCTCCTCCACGCAGCTCCACAGCTTCTGAATGGCATTTTGCATGCTTTAAACAGATCAGCACATCAAAGGCTGGCGGATCCTCTCCCTGACGTTGCCATGGCAGCGGCAGCTGAGAGGATTTGGATGTTTCTGGGATGGGATTGTGTTGCTGGGTGTGTTGGGGCAGAGCAGGGATGCAGCACGTACCACGTCCCGGGTCACTGTGGACACGAGCCGCCCGGAGCTGCCCGTGGATCCCTTGCCGTGTAAGGGGAGGGTCTGCCCCGGCTCAGGGGGCTGCGGTGCAGGTCCCTGCGTCGGCACCGCTCACCTCGGCTCCCTCCGGTCGGGAAGAGAAGGAGGGAGCCCTTCCCATGCTGCACCGCACGTGGAAGTAGGTCAGCTGAATTATACCCTCAGAAATGCTTGTTCCTCTCCACTGGCTCTCCAGGGAGGCGAGACAGCAAGCCCTGCTCCAGGCGTTGACTCTGTAGGTGCCTGATGCTTATGGTGAGCCTGCCCTGGGGATGGATGCCTCAGGTGCCTCTTCTGTCCCCTGCAGCTCCACACATGGGATACGGTCAATTTTCGGGAGTGAACGTAAAGATGAGCTTTAAACGCTGTGAAAATGTGACATTGGTCTGGCTGTGGAGAGGAGCTGTTGTACTGGTGTTGTGCAGGTGGCCAGGAAAGACTCCCCAACGTCTCCTGTACGGTGGCTGACAGAGCCTTGAGGGGCAGGTTCCAGACAGGCTTTGTTCCCAAAATTTTACTGCTGAGGCCAGGGAAAAGTGCTGATACTGCAGACATTCAGTGGAAAAGGTCCACTGGGAGAAATAAAATAGTTGGTCTCCTTCAATTTTAGAACAATAGTGAGACTCCCGTTAGGTCTGCGAGGTCGGTAGAGCTCTGTCCAGTGGGGACGGGAGCTCACTCCTGTTCTGCAGAACTGCGCACTTTCCGAAGTACTGTACGAGCGAGTATTTCTGGGACTCGGCTTCTCTCATCCAGAGGCATCTTATGTAATTGAATTAGACCTTCGGAAAAGCTACTGTGCGGTGAAATCATCCTAAATGCTGATCAGCGAGAGCAGGGCTGTGGGCATACAACAGAGATGTGCACATCTCTTCTGAATCATTCATTAATTACCCTTAAATGGAACTCTTGGGTTTCAAGATTTCAAGTGGATTTTCTGCAGATCTGCCAAACTATTCTTCGGACCATTGCAGTAACTGGAGAAAGGTGCAGGGTGTTGTGCTGTGGGCAGAGTGTGGAGTTTGCTTTTGGTGGAATCTGAAGCTGAAGCGTTAGTGCTTTGTTTATTTTGGGGTTGGTTGGAGTTTTTTTCTTTCTTTTTTTGTGGGGTTATTTGTTTGGTTTTTTGGTGGTTTTTTTTTACACGGGAGCCAGAAGAGCAGAGACAAGTCCTGCTCTGTGAGCTGCTGCAGTATAAATATTTCATTATAATCTGAATGACTCTCACTGAACAATCCCCAGGAGCAAATATTAGTGACAGACGGGTTTTGCTAGCGCTTTATAGTTCCACACATATTCTCTGCGATGCCTATTATGGATTTTGTTGTTGATGGCGTAACCCAGTTATTGCTTATCCAGCTCCCAGGAGGTGGGTGTCTAAAGACCCAGATCAATTAGAGATACGCAGAAAATGGAAACTTCCCATGTCTTGTTTTCCTTTGATTGTTCCTTGACTCTGTGACCAGAAATTCATGGTAACCTGCAGCACAGCACTGCCACTGTCACAGATGCTGCCTACAAATGGCTGGGTTGCATTTAAAATTCCACCAAGTTTCTTGCTAATCCTCCTCATTTTGTAATTCTGCCCGGCTACATGCCAGGTCTGTCCAGAGGAAAAAGTTGACCGAGTTGCAGCCAACTGTGGTGTGAACATCAACTGGAATTAGTTTCATTTCTGGTGCAAACCGTCCTGCCTCATTACTGGTATCTGAGCCTTTCATCAAACTCCAGAGAATGTCTGTGTCAAATCCCAGGTGTACAGCTGGTTCTGTTTCTTGCTGTGAATATTAAAATAGAGACTTCCTCCTCTCCTCTGTGAGCTCCAGCAGAACTCTGGAAACCTGGCAGGTCTGCAGGAGAAGCAGGTGACAGGATCTACCTCACAGGGTGCCTGGAGGTTGAAGGCTTTTCTTGCTGATACAAGCACAGAAGAAAATATTTTGACAAATCAGAAGAGGTTTACAGAAATGGTTTCTAAATTCTGAACTAATGTGACTGAGCAAGAAGACCTTGGTGCAGACCATGGCATCAGGTACGTTGCAGACCCCAGAGACCAGGTGGCTGCTGAGAATGAAGGTACACTGAAAGTATGGGGTCAGATCCGAGTTCTTGCTCTCTCGCTCGATGCTCAGCAGTGGAGCAGAAGGTTTCTTTCCGAGAGGAGCAGAGCGCAGCCTGCCAGGTGGGACTGTGCATTCATCTGCTCGCACAGGAGGTCAGTCTGCGCTGCCTGCAGGCATGCACTGCAGCCAAGTGCTGGGTATCTCTTCATCCTGAGATCCCCAAACAGGCACAGCATTGAGGCCTCTCAATGGTCTTGCAGATACAGCAGAGCCAGTGGATCCAACAGGATCAATAGCTGGAGTGGATTATCTGCAGCCTGTCAAGGGTCTTGTTACGTCTTTCAGATTGGTACCTGCCTGAGTGAAAGCAGAAATCTGCACCATGAGCAGTAATTAAGAAGTGATTTGCCCTTGGCCCATATTGTGGGCATAGTGCCAAACTCTGAGTTCTCAGAGCTGGGATTTTTCAGATTCAGGCTGAGTTGGGTGATGCTTTTTGCTCTCAGAACTGCCTTGTCTCTAACAGGGGAAAAAGAGTGGATGTTAATCCTATGAGCGAGACGTCTTCTGGTCCACCGGTGGACAGGAACGCTGGATGCAGAGGTTGCTGAACACTTTCTGTCTGTGCAGAAATCTTCCTTGCACTCAGGATAGCACATAACTAAGCCACAGCGTAAACAATGGGCCGTGAATATTCCTTCCCTTTGGGAGCTCTGCAATTCTTTCATGTCTTCACTCTGAACCCGACTTCCTGAGTTTTTGTGCCCAAATGAGTATAAATAAGATAAATTGGTGTGACAAATTTTCAGTTGCATTGCCTGGCTTATCCAAATGATGAGCAAAAAGAACATGTCATAAGATGCCAGAGAGGCACATGTTATGAAGCTGTCTGTCTGCTCAGTATGTGTCCAGGAAGGGGCTAAAGGCTGCCTAAATGTCCCGATTTTTGGGCTCAGACTGCTTCCTCTCCAGGAACTGAGCTGTGGTTATACTGGCACCAGGCAGCTGGCTCTTGGAGTAAGAGAACAGGCTGCTTCATCTCCAAAATCATGCCTTTGGAGGCAACCGTGCACAGTTCAAGAAACACAACTTAAAGAACATCTATTCAATTTGCATTTCTGGATTTCCTTTGGGAACCTCACAGCTCAAATAGTTCTGAACTGATGGATGACTATGAAATGGTTTCTTAGATCAGGGGTGTGATGGGGAGAGCTTCCTTAGGTCTATGGGCTGCTGAGCTTTCCAAACCCAGTCCACTGGATTTCTTGCAAGTTTTCACTTGTCCTGTGCTTCTGGGTGCTTGCTTCTTGGACTGATCTGGGGAGAAGTACTTGTAAATTTGCTCTCCCCAGCCCCTGCAGTGAAGGAGGTGCAAATCTTTGTCCCCCCTCCCACCGGATCACATGGCATAGCTCCTCCTCTGACAGAGGCAGAAAGCTGAGGAGCAGGTGTCAGTGTGGACCTTTCAGATGCTTCCTCGGTTGCTCATGGCTGATGATTCCAGCACTTTGGAAGCTGAGGATTAGCCATCCGAGAGGTGAGGCATCAGCAGCTCCTATGGAATTCCTGTGGAATTATGGATCACCGTGCCAGAAACCACAAATGCCACAGGAAAGCAAGCCCCAGCCTTGCTGTGCTCAGCCGACTGCCTGCTCCCAGCAGCAGAGTGCCTAGTTCAGCACTGCAGAGCATTGTTATCTGCTTATTTATGCCTACATCACTGCTGTTCTCTCTTAACAGGAGGAAGCAGCCTGACAGTGGCACTGTTTTTCATCCCAGCTCCCTCCTTGCGTGAATCTGAGTACCTTCCGTTATCCATGGTTGGGCAGCAGCAGCAGAATTGCTAAGGATTTAAATTATTCAGCTTCTGTTGCTGACTCAGCTTTAAAACTGCATTCACATTCCTAATATAACAGCTTGTTGACCAGAACCAGGGAGTCCAGCTGCTCCTGGAAGCCTCAGCGGGTGACAGGAGCGCAGAAAGTGTTTTCTCCTGTGAGCAGGAAGGGGACATGCTGGAGTAAGACACCCTTGTCCTTGTACCAGGAGGGGACAGTGACAGCGACAGCCCAGAGAGGAGCAGCTCTCCTTCAGTGACTTCAGCCCTGGACCTCTCCTGGCATCGACTCTCTGACTGCTGAATGCAGAAGGGGCTGCACTTCATTCCCTGAGCAAAAGCGCACACGGTTTCCTCGGTATATTGAAGCCCACTGTTAAGTTGTTTATGCTCTCCAAGGCAATGTGTTTAAGGTTCTCTGCTGCACACACTACTCCCTTAAATGAAAGGAAAAGAACAGCTGAGGACAGATTCATAGCGGCCAGCGAAGTCCCTGGTGCTGGCAGATCACTTCTCCAGTTACATGGAAGACAACAACGCAGAGGAAGGAGCCTTGCATTCCTCCGCAGCTACATCATAGTGCAGTTGGAGAGTTTCTCCAAAGGTCAGAGGAAGAACTTTGTATCTTGAAAAAAAACTTTTTGTAGCTGAAGGGGTAGTTTTCTTCAGACACCTCCTCTTCCTTCTAAATGTCTAACAGAGAGCTTCTCTCTGCCCAACCAACTGAGGTGTAAACCCGGAATGCAGTGGCACTGAGGCACCAGGGCTGCTGAGTCCATCCCAGGAGCCAGCTTAGGACAGCAGAGGGAGAAATTATTTTTCCTGTGGGTATGGTAGATACTAAAGCATTGGGAACAGCATTCAATACTGGAACCCTGGCTCACAAAAATCCCCTGAAGGCCATGAGGGTGCACAGTGGTGTAAGTGGGAGTTGACAGCTATTATTCACCGTAACTCTTGCCTGCTTTTTCTCAACGTGGATTTGCTCTTTCTTAGAGAGTATTCCTGTTGTGTCCATTGTAAATCATCTCCCTTTGCAGAGCTCCAGTTTAACTCTGGGTTAGCTTTTGTGGGTGCAACACGACACTGAACTGTACAATCTCAGAGGCCTTTAAGGGGACATTCATATGCTCAGATGTCACTAAGGAGAGGACACAGTATAAACTCTTAGGGAATGAGCAACCCAGACAATCTCAGTTCAGGGTCTGGAAACAGGTAAGTGTTAAGGAACCGCCTGAGACCATAGTCTTTTGAGGTGTTCTCATGGAAATGGAAAGAGCTCTTTGGATTAAGAGCTATTAATTTATTAGAGCTGTATTTGTTAGTTTTCAAGCTCTCCCAGGCTCTGATTTCTCAGACAGGATTGTGCTCATGCTGTTGGTTTCTCCAGGACTGCAAGCTGTGTCAAAGATGTTACTGCTAGGTCTAACAGGAAAGATAACGGTGATAAACTGCTCGCAAAGTCTAGGGTGTTGGTTTTCAGCACTGATACATGCAACTCACCTGTCTGCAGTTAGATGGGGAACTTCAGAGATGCCTCAGGTGGGGGTGGTAACGAGTGAATAAGACCAAGTAGAGGGATCAGTGGGAAGTGTTCATAAAAATAGGATTAATGAGGAGCAGCAATTAATGTAGCAAAGAGACCTGTTCCCTGAGAGGAAGGGTCTGAGCAAACAGGTGGAGCATCTCACGGGCACCTTCACACTGCTTTTCCCCGAGGTATGGTCGGAGGTAACCCCAAATGGATTGGAGGGCACAGCTCTTGTTTCTAGGGCTTTGTCAAGTGTGTTTGTTGTCCTGGTGGCTGCAGGACCCGGAGAAAGTTTGCACTATGCCGCGGCAGGAACTTTGAATAGGATCATGAGCTCTGCCTGGCGAGGTCCTGTCTTCAGAGGACTCGTATTTACATTCATGAGATGCAGTTATGCAGGTGGGGAAAAAAATAAAAGCAGGATCTAAGACATTGATGGTGTTGCTCTGTAGGTTCAGCGCAGCAACATCTTCTAGAGCAAATGTAGTGTGCCAGCCAGCAATTGCAGTGCCCATCCTTTTGACAATTAACGTTTGAGCTCTACCTGCACTGGAGGTGGAGTCTATTATAGCTCAAATACCAGGGGGATCCAGACCTCCAGGGAAGTGCTGAATTGCACTGGGCAAGGGGAAGGCGTTTTCCTTAGAATGAGGTAAGGACGGCTTTGCTCTATGTTTCAATGTGGCCTTTGCTCTGCATAAAAATCTCAATTTCTATGTAATGCAAAGCATTTTTCCATCCTAACAGGTTATCTTGATCTGCTTTTCCTGCCTCTCAGCTGGTATAAGCTTTCCCCGTGATGGGCTGGGCTGTTTTATAGGAATTCCCTAGGGAGATACAGCTGGCAGAGCTGTTTTTTCTCTCTGAAGCTGCAGTGTCACAGGCCATATTCATCTGTTTGCTGCCCAGGCCTTTCCAGGTGCGATCACCTCATGGCCTTGCATTCACTGGTTTGGCCCCAGTGCCTGGAAGAAGTGCCTTGGCCTTCTTGAACCTGTAACTGGCAAAAAGGGCCAGGTGAACGGTAGCTGGAAATAGAAACCGAGCCCTGCGGCTCCCCTGCAGTCCCCCAGTGCTTTGTCAAGATGGCCCCAGTTTAGCGTCTGGATCCGAGGTGGGGGTAGTGAAATGCCAGCAGAAGGATGGCTCCTGCCAGCCAGGAGCATCGCCCTGCGGCGCGTCACCCTGAGCCGGCGCCGGAGGAGAGGGTGGGACGGGAGCGGTCTCCAGGAGGTCTGTTCCTTTGAACAATCGGTGTGACTCCCTTGCGTGTCTTTCAGAGAGGGCATGCACCAACCACTGTGGACCCCTTGCCTTCTTGCTGCAAGCAAGGATCTCCTGAAGGGATGCTGGAGCAGGAGTCTGCTGTGCAGGTAGAAGGGGGGAAGGGGCGCGTTCATTGTGTTGCAGCAGGCCCCAGGCCCTACAGAGGGCCTGGAGCTGCTGTCACTAGACCTCATTCGCCACTTCAGTTCCATCTCGGTGCCCTTCATTTGGGACTGTGCCCAGCCAAGGTCTGGCAGAGACCAGTGGACAATCTGGGGTCTTCTGCTACCTGCCTCCGGCCCAGCCTGCTTTGTGCAGCACGGACCAGGAGACGGCGTGCCGCTGGCCACAGAGCTGTTCCATTTCGCTTTGTATTTCTGAAGTTTCATCTTCCCTCGTACCGCCTGAAGAGCAGGGCTCACGCACGTGGGCCCCTCCCTGTTTACAGCTCGCAGACATGTTTGCGCGGTGTCCTCGGCCGTGACACTGGCCGAAGGCTCCGTGTCCAGCCTGGCCGCTCTCCCCAGGCCCCTGACGTGGGACAACCTGTAATCTCCAGCCTGCAGGCAGGAGCCTCCCCGCCATGCCAGCGTGCGGGCGGGCGAGTGTGAGCAGCGATAGTGCAGTCCTGCCGCTGATAAACCTCTTCCAGACGGGCTGCTCGCACTTGGCCGGGCTGCAGCACCCGGTGCGAGAGGGCTGACCGGCGCTGCAGACCCTGGCTGCCCAGGGCGGGCTGACCTTCTCCGGCAGCGATGCCATGCCTGCGTTACTTGAGGGTGAGTACCTGGGCATGGTAATGGGCTCGCTGGGCAGCACTAAGGGCACAGGAATCAGGTCAGTTCTCAGGGTGTTGGTTTGCACGTGGGAGTTTAGGTATATCCTGGCCAGTAACATGGACTTAAGTCTGGTCCGGAGAAAGCGGCCCTTGTCCCCAGGAGATTGCAGCTGGATGGACCACAGAATGTTAGGAAGGGTTTTCTGCCCTTCTTAGTTCGCTGGGAACTGGCCTAAGGTTGTGCTGGGAGCCAGTGGCAGAGCCTGACGCTGAATCCAGAAGGGCTAGGTCCCTGTGGTGCTGTACTTGTCCTGTCCTTCTCACCACTGCTTTGCTGGCAGAAGGGAGGCGCCCCCAAGTGTTGTTTTTTTGCTCTATTGTAATGGTAAATGTTGATTTCTGTGCTGTCATCTTTCTCATTTACCCACCTGAAGCTCTGGCCAGGTGCGCGGGATGACGTGATAAGCACGGCGCAGCACGGGCTCTGCGGCAGCTTTGCTTGCGTGTCCCCGCCAGGGAGCCGCTGGCAGAGACACATGGCCAGGCCTGGGCTTCAGGTGCTTTCCTGGCAATGCTTTCCTCCCTGCATGGCTTCCGGAGGCTGCACTCCGAGCGCTGGCCCGAGCAGCCTGGCTGAACGCTGCCAGCAGTGAATCCATCGCAGCCGAGGCACAGGGACTGTTCTGCCGCTCCTCAGGGTGTGCAGATCCCAGCTCAACCCCCTTCTCAGCGCTTTTGCTCGTGTGGGCAAACAAAGCACGTGTGGACTAGCCATGCTGAAGCAGAGGTAGAGAGTGAGTCAGAACAGACTGCAGAAATTAGGAGCAGTTTATAAGCATCACTAGAAAAGAGAAGGAATTTTCTTCAGGAGGCACGGGGACAGATCCTGATGGCACGATCTGGACTCCAGCACATCTCCTGAGCCTGAGGCTGCTCTGCAATGGCTGGTGTCAGGCAAGCTCAGAGCATGTCTCTGCTTTCCCTCTGCACTGGCAACCTGCTAGAGCCCTCTCAGCTCGCCGGTGTCCAGTGCTCACACCTGCCTAAGCCATGCCATGATCCAAGGGAGGAAGTGCGTTCCAAAAGTAGGAAGTAAAAAGCAGTTACGGTGCTGCTGCATCTCTCTCAGCAGCTGTAAACCCTGTCATGTTGTTAGAAGAGGTGTGTAGCGCCTGAGCAAAAAGCTCTCGTGTATTGTCTTCAGTCACAGTCTATATATTTTCTGGTGAGGTAAAAATAGCTTTTCTTTTTCAGGATATGCAGAGAGCAGAGGCTCCTGCTAACATCAAAGGAGAGTGACAGCTTTCCCCTGGGTGTGCGTGGCCTCAGCTGGCAGGAGCACAGATGTGTTAATTCTTGCCTCGCTTTGGCTCTATGTGGAAGGAACAATGTCCTGGTCTCCAGTTACCTGTTCAGACCCCTGGACCAGCCCTTGTTCCTCTCTCCACTCACTGCTGCTGGACCCAGCACCGTACTTCATTAGGAAAGTGGTGGCTTGCAAATGACAGAACAAGCTCTTGATGCTACTACTTAGAAAATGCATTAGTAGCAGGTGGGAACTGACAGAGGCAAGTTTTCATAGAGCTGCAGGCTGTAGCACCAGGGGACCCTTATCAGAAGGATCAGTCTGCTGCGTAGGGGCAGCTCCCAAGTCCTTGCTCAAAGCAGATTAAGCTGTTTCTGGTACCCACCCTCCTTGCAGTCCTGAACCTGTTCCAGCTTCAGCAGTAGCAAAGGGGATCGGGGCGGGGGGGAAGGAAGGCGCTGAATGGCAACGCAAATGCTGTCAGTATCTGAATATGCTCAGCAGGGGCCAAGGGAACTTGGCCCTGAACTGCACAACCAGTCACAGTCCAGAACTGCTTTTCCTGTTAAGAGTGTATAAAAATGGGCTTTCTGAAAGCTAGTTACTCGTGGCTATGTAATGATGGAGGATTGCACGTGATGGAGGGGCCAGTCTGGTGCCTGCACCTGAAAGCTTGCCCCTTCTTCAGTACTTTCAAAATGCTAATTATCAAGTTGCCTCCCTTTCCACAAACTTGCCAGGGGCCCTTCTTCTTTTGCTTTGGGATGTCTCCTCTGCCCGCTGTGCTGAGTTCTCTTCCAGCTCTGACAGCGCCTTGCTGCAGAAACACGAGCAGATCTTTCATTTCTTGCGTGCTCCAATTCAACTGCTGCAAGATGGTTGGGCTCCCCCTTGTATTCTGGTCTGGGGATCTCTGCTGGGCATATAAACCATCCGACTCTGTGGTACCTGCTTTTGTGAGGCGTGGGGCTATTGCGAAATCTCCACTCAGCAGAAAGGAGCAAAGGCTTTACTCAGCTGGTGCATGGAATAAGAACAAACTTGCTTGGCAGATGCCTTCCAGAGGTGACCTCCTGTGCCTTGATTCTCATCAGTCCTATTAAGATCTGCGAACCTGTCCTAAATCATGTGGGCAGGGACGGGGATGATGAGAGAACAGAATTTGGGCATGTGGATTTATCCTTTTATCTGATGAATTTTCCCAATGCTTTTGCTATTCTCTTTCATCTGGGTTTGCAGTATGTAGCCTGCTCTCCATGCTCTGCTGGCTGCCTGCCTGGGGCTTTGCTACTGTGGCCTCTCTGGAAATGCTGTGCTCTACTGAATGCTGTCTTCTACTCAGAAGGCAGAAACCTGCCAGTAGGTTTTGTTTCCGCTGCAGGGACCACTGAGAGTGTCAAGTTTCTGTGAATAGGAGAGAAAGTTCCTGTAAAGCAGACAGCGTGAGTTCTGTTTCTGGGCATTTTGAGTTGAATTCTCTGATTCAATTTTCCTGATCTTCCCTGATCATGTTAAAGAGGCCCTTGGTGCCATCTTTGACTGCTGTTAATCTCAGCAGCTGTTTCACTGTGTTTCTGGGACTGAGATAGATATTCTCCTCATCTGATGAGGGTCCAGTTTATCACCTGCAGACCTGGGCGCTTGATGTCTCCAAGGCAGGGACATCCAGAGAAATCCCTGGGTTAGGCTTAAAAGTAAACCACTACACTGATGTAAGGCTTTGCTGTCTCTGCTGGAAATAATGTCTTGCAGGTGGGGATCGTGCCCACTATGGGACACAATCCCACATGAGCAAAGAAACGTCAAAGCAAACGTCAAGGGCAGTTGCGAGGTTCATGGCAGTACCTCCCCGGCTGGCAGCGCTGACCTTAAGTTCCAGCACCCTTCCAGCGTTGCAGCTGGAAGGGACTGGATGACCTCCTAGATGTGCGTTGGACATTTCCACTCCATCTAGGCAGGATGCCCATAGCAATACATGGCTTTGGTGCCAGGATTCAGGTTTGCATCTTGCTGCCAGTCCTGGGGCTCTGTGTTTGTTGGGGTGACTGTTGCTGCCCAGCCTGCCCTGTCCTCTGCGCCGTGAGCCCGTGTCAATCTGGCTCGGTTTCCCCCTGTTCACCGGCAGACTGGCCACGTACAGGAGGAGGATGTGTGTCTGCTTGGCAGGGCCAAGAACCACTGTGCCTCCCCCAGGCAGGGCCAACGGTAAAACTGTGCCTTCCCCTCAGGAGTAGCACATGGTGCTCGGGAGGCATCGTGGCCCTCCTGCTGCCATTTCTCTGCTGTCACGCAGTTTGCACACCCCAGTTTGCAAGATGCCTCAGCTGGCTTTGCTCCTAAGGTATCCCAGAGAGAGGGTGGCATGTGTTGCTCCTGGTAAGGGGTTTTGAGGGAGTGTTAGAACAACGGAGCTGTGAACAGATGCCTGCAGTGTGCGGAGCAGGAGCAGCTGAGCTCCTCGCTGGAAGGAGCACGTCTTCCAAAGAATACAAAAGAGACAAAAGGGTTTGAAGATGCAGAGTTATCATTAGTGGCAAAACTCATAAGACAGCAAGAGACCTGTGTAGTGGTTTAATTGGGTGTAATTGCTTTCAAGATCTTTGCTATAGAGCAGCCATAGGAAGCTTTTCATGCAGCAAAGCCTGCTGCTCCTCACTGGCAATGTTCTCCAGTAGCAAGGCCTGGCGGAAACAAACCTGACCCAGTGTAGGGTTGGTGAGAGGGTGCCTGCTCCAGGGAGGCTGCACATGGGCCTGGTCTGCATCCTCCTGCCTCTGGCGCGCAGGGACTAAGCCAGCTTCCCTCCCTTCCCATGCAGGTGTCAGCCGAGTGGCTCGGCAGTGGAGCAGACCCAAACTTGTTGGCTACTGGGTTTGCCATTTGGCAGAAAGTGTTTTGCTCCCCAAGGCACGGGAAGCAATTTGTTACTTGAAATCTGCATTGCATTGCAATTCCTCTTCTCTAGTGTAAGAGCAGCGCTGCTCTTCAGTGAGGGCAGAGACTCTGAAGATACACAGCAGAGACCAGGGAAGGGGAAAGGCAGGAGCTGAACGGTCTGAGAATCGAGATGCTGGGAATTCCCTATAGCACCGCATGTTTTGAATGCAGTTCTGGCTGTGCGGTACCTCTGGGTAACAGTGGAGAAATACAGCCCATTTCAAAAATACCCAGTGACCGCAAGCTCCCTCACTCCTCCCTCTCTGTAACTAGTCCTTGCAGCTCTTCCAGTGGAGCAGGGAGTTGGCTGGTTTCAAGCATCGAAGCAGTGTTCCCTGCAGGCAGTGAGAAGGTCCGGTGGATGCTCGCAGCCCCTGAGTGGGTGTGCTGCCCTCGCTGCCTGCGGCGCGGGCAGGGATGCTCTCCAGGGATGGCTGGAGTCAGAGACTTGTTGGAAAGGGCACCTAGTCCCTTTCTTTTGGCATCTTTGGCCCTCTCCGTAGCAGGACACATTCCCAGGCAGTCCCACAGACCTGTGTGCACATCCTTGCAGTGAAGGGCTCCCACCTCCTCTGGAGCTCCTCAGCAAGAAGCCCCTCGGCCCCTCCTGATGCCAGGTGCTCTGTGAACAGCGCAGGAGCTGCAGTCCCCGCTCAGGCTGCCTCGTTGCTCAGCAGAACTGCAGATAGAGGAGACGAGTGGGCAGACAGCGTAAAGAGGGCAGTGTAGCAGGATGCACATGTGCCTTTTTCCAGTCTGGAACAGTGTGGCGACTTGCCTCTTGCCTGTCTTTGTGTCCCAGAAAACATTGTGAGATCAGCACAAGTCCCTGAACTCATTTGCACTTGGGAATCATCTAGTTGCAGCATTTGGCAGCTTGTACAGAGTGGGGTCCTGACAAATGTGGCCACCTTTCCTGGAAGGAGGCAGTGTTGGGACCCTCCCTTACGTTATCAGTGATGTGCAGAAGGTGCTGGCAGCAGCTCCTCCCTGGGTGGGAGCAAGAGTCAGGCACTGCCAGAAGAGATTAGAGCAGGACTCCCACCACCGCCAGAAGACAGAGCAGGATTACCCAGCTTCTGACTGCAGCCCTTGAAATCCAGCCTGAGCCTCTGGTTTGGCAGAACTTCCCCTTTGCTTATTGTCTTGGCCACGGCTACAATGCAATGGGCTTGGTCAGGTCCAGGAGTCTCATGTTGGGGTGAGGAGCTGGGAGATTCATCGAGCGGCAGTAATGCTTTGTGGGGTGAGGCTGTGAGAGCAGGAAGGCACTTGGGAATAGGAACAGGGGAAGCCACTAATCAGGGCCAGGAGAGGGAAAGGAAAAAACCTAGATTGTCAGCAGGCAAGGGGAGCTTTTTCCTGAAGAATAGAATAGAATAGAATAGAATAGAATAGAATAGAATAGAATAGAATAGAATAGAATAGAATAGAATAGAATAGAATAGAATAGAATAGAATAGAAGCGAAGCACAGTCTGATGTGCTGTGCTATGTTTTTTACTTTAGAAGGTCTTGGAGTGCTTTGCAAAGTCCAGATCCGAGGCTTCTCTCTTGGGGAATTGCTGGCAGCAGGCTCCTGACACCTCACAGCTTGAATGTCCACAAGTCTGTGAAGCAGGACACCCATGTGTAGGGTTTAGCGTCTGCATGGGAGTGCAGGAGGTGCACAACGGCAAGTGAGGCAGCTTATTTTCTCCTCTGGAATAGCTCCTTCCTGGAAGGTAAAGGAGAATGGAAAGAAACACTACAAACTCCAAAGAAATGAAAACCAGTAGAGGCAGTCTCTGCCTCGGGAAGCAGTTGCTGTGTGTCCTGGGGCACACGGGGTAGCCAGTGACTGCGTGTGCATGTGTGTACAAACACTGGGGTGCATGTAGCATGCCCATGCTACGCTTTGTGCTTATTAGTGGATGGTAACTGTGCGATGTGTGTGTGTCTGTGTTTAGGAACACTGGTGTTGTGCTGACTGGGATGTGTATCTATTTGATATGCACATCTGCTTGTGTCCATCGGGTCTCTGCGTTTCTTCCTGTCACTGCTCCTTTTTGCTGAAACTCAGGAGACGGCAGTGACTCACTCCCCATTTCAGTTCCCTGGCTAATCTAGCATTGTCTTGCTCTCTGACATCCCAAAACAAAGCAAGCTGTTCTGAACGAATGCCCCCGAGCAATAGGCAGGCAGTCCCAACATACACACTGACATCAGGAGGGCAGTATGACTGCGGATCTTTTCCCTCTGCTTTTACCACTTGAGCTGAGCTATTCCTTCTTCTGTGGCTGCATATCTGGTCTGGCTGGTGCCTGGTGTCCTGCATCCCTCTGTGCATCTCTGAAAGGTGCTGCTGAGCATGGCCAGCAGAAGGGCAGTACCTCTGAAGCCTCAGCATGTTCTCCGAGGCTCCAGATGCAGCACCCAGAGGGGTGGGAGGGAACCGCGACCCCTCTCCTCGGTGGCAGGCGTTACCTGTGAGATGCCAGGCTCCTGGGCACGTCTGCGGGGCTGCTCTTTCTCTGCTGTTCCCGAGGTGGTACCTGCAGCTCTGACCCGCTCCCTGCTCTTGGCAGCAGTCATCTGCTTTCCGGAGGCGGCTTGGTATTAAATATCCTGTCTGACACAATAATGGAGAGAAAATGAACAAATTCCATTAGCGGCTGGCGATTCCTGCAGGGTCTGCGTTGGAGCGAGGAGGGAGCCTGTATTTTTAGATAGAATGCAATGTAACTTACTGGCTCTCTCAAAGCTGGGGAGTAGATAACCAAGGAGGGAGAGGGGGGACGCTGGGCTCAGGTTTCAGCTGAAGTGCCGGACTATGGCAGCACGAAAGGGCAGGTCCGGTCCAGACGTGGCTGTGAGTATACAACGCACTTCTCCTCCCTGCCCTCAGAGACCTTCGCTTTGCTTTTCTGCTTGCTTTCTGCCTGTAGTCTCTGCTGCTGGGTGTGCTGGGGCTTTGGGAGCCCCTTTGCTGCTGCAGCCTGTAGAGATTTACCATTTTAAATCTTTGCAGCTCCATGTGTGTCCCACGGGTGGGAGAGCCTGGCTGAGCTGAGCTTTGATTTTCCAGGGGGTTTGCTGTGGACGGTCTATGCTGTGGCTGGCATGCAGCCCTGCCATTGATCCTGATGGAGATGCAGAGGCTTCTAGCAGGGTCTGGAGCTGGAAAAGCTCTTTGTATTCAACCTGTTGCTTGAAGCTGTCGGTGTTTCCTCTCTAGACCCCAGACAGCACACGCAGGGCTCAGTGTGGAAACGTGCACTGCAAGGCACAGTGCTGGTGCTGCCTCTGCCTCTCACGGTAGATCATCCTCTACGAGAGACACACAGAGTCGTGTTTCCTCTGTGCCCACAGTCCTCCTCAAAGCCGGCAGCTCTGCCGTGAATCTGGGGTCTCTCCCCAGGTGGACAGGGCTGTCCTCTGCGGTGGCAGCAAATGGAGCCAGCTGGCAGGGGAGGTCACGCGATGGGCACGTGTCCCCCCTGACGCGGAGGCTGCGTGCCAGGACAGGGCACGGTGCTGCTGCCCTGCTCTGCCTGTCCCTCTGCCCCTGGGCGGCCCGGGGGTCCATGGCACCTGGACACTGCCTTTGGAACCCAGGCCCAGCTCTGCAGTGTGTGCCTGGCACGGCGGGGACTAGGATACCCTCTCCGCGGACATGGCTGCTGCAGAAGGTAGCAGAGTGGTGGGCCTAGGACAGGGCTACGTGTCTCTGTGGTAGGAGGGTCGGGCAGAAAGGATGGGCTGTGGGAGGCAGATGGAGGTCAGTAGAAGGTGGCCGAGTTGTGCTTCTCCAAAATCCAAATTCGAATAGCTGAGGCTGCAAAGAGAAGAGAAGAGAGGAGCCTTGAAGCCATGTAGTGCATCATCCTGCCCAGGTCTGTCTCCAATGCTGTCCTCCGTGGCTGTGCTGTTTCTAGCTCCTGTCCAGGAGCTTCCTCATCCTGGGTGCTCCTCAGCATCCAGGCTGTGGGCACTACAGGGTGGCCTGGGATGGCAGGAGGTAGACTCTTGTAGCACAGGAGGTCCCTTGGTCAGTCCCAGCATGAGCGGTAGGGGTTCTGATTTTCTGTTGGAGCTGAAGGCAGAGGAGTGTGTCCTGTGCCCTCGCTGTGGATGTCTCGTGGCTCTTTGCTGCAGAGAGCCCTTTGGGACCTAGCAGGCAGGAACCAGCTTGTAGTTACTGGTCCAAGGTCCCAACCTCACAGAGCCACATCATTGCATTTCCACCTATTTGTTCTCCAGCTTCTGGTGAGCCATCCCATGGTCATCATTTGCTGCCTTACACTGCTAAATAGCGTGGCTTGAAGTATTGCTGTGCCTTGCCTGTGGTGGCCACGTTTTAGTGGTGCAGGCAGGCACTGCCTTGCTTCTGTCAGAAACGAGAGTTGCGACTTTCCTGGCTGCAGGCGCTCGGCCGCGGTCATTGTCCCCGATGCTGGTCCTCAAGCTCACCACCGTGGCTACCCAGTGGTTTCTGGAGGACTGCAGGGGTGGGCTCACCACAGCTGTAGTCTAAGCCTCATCCATCACTGTAGTCTCTCAGCCAGGACATGGAGATGTTTCCTGGGCCAAGGAGGCTGCCATGGTTGGAGTCCCTTAGAGCTTCCTCCCTACCCCACCTGCAGTGCTGGGGCGAGCTGCAGACCTCATGTGGCTCTCCTGCCCCATCATCTGGATGCTCTTCACTTTTAAGTCCAGGTCCCAGCTTTACTTCTTCCTGTCTTATTTGGGGCACCTCAGCCTGTCCCAGGAGGTCCCACCTCGACCTGCTTGGTCTCTGTAGTCATGTTCTCTGCAAACGAGTGAAGAGCTGGCCCTGTGCTGGTGATGGGGGAGAACAGAGGGACTCAGTCTTATGCATTTTCTTTTTTTCCCCAAGGCCGATGCTGCAACCAGTTTCTTGAGAGCTGCAAGATCCGGGAATCTGGACAAAGCCTTGGATCACCTCAGGAATGGGGTAGATATTAACACCTGTAACCAGGTAGGTGAAACCCATGGGGCTTCTGGTACCACGTCTAGTTCATGTGAAAATGTGCCACGCGGTGACTCCCCCAGGCCCTGTGACAGTCACTGCTCCCCTTCCCTGTACTGCTCCTGTAGGATGGAGGCAGGGAGGTTCCCCGTGGCTGCTCACTTGCTCTGCTCTGCGTATCCCGTCGGGAGAACCTGGCCTGATCCCACAGTCCTGCCTGCCATGGAGCAGGCTATAAGTTGGCTGATAGTAGCTTGCCTGGCAGAGGAAATTCAAAAATCTTGTGGGAGAGGCTGCCTGTGCTTCCCCATCCCCTCCTGCTCCCGATGTGTCCAGCTCCCGATGAGGTGTCTGGGGGTGAGAGAAAAGCAGTGTTCTGTTCGGTGGAGCGCGCGGCAGCTCTGCCGTGCAGAGGTGATTTCCTGGGGATGATCTGCTCTGCAAAGGCACTGTGCAGTCTCCAGGGCTGTGCCCCCAGAGCTGTGGCCCAGCTGAAAGGCTGGTTGTCTTTGGGGCAGGGAGGGTGGCAGTAGCTATAAAGGTCTGGGGAGCCTGGCAGTACTGGCTGGAGCATAGCAAAGGGCATTAACAGGCAAGCAAAGAGGGAGATCTAAGGCTTCTGCAGGATGACAAGGAACTTGGACAGCTGGGAGAGGCTCAGCCACTTATCAGAGGGCAGAGCAGATAGATGTCTGTGGCCAGGTTGTTGCAGGAATCACTCTTGGGGATATTCCCCTCACCTGCAGTGCTCAGGCTTTCAGGTTCCCAGAAGCTGTAGTTTAACACAAGCCAGGGATGTTTGAAAAATGCCGGTCTTGGTGACCTGGGAGGTGTCAGGCAGGTGGAAACCCTCCCAGTCCAGCACAGAGATGGGTCTGCCCCAGGAAAGGAGAGCTGCAGGCACAGAGGAGTTGTTTGCACGTAAGCAGCAAAACAGTTTGGACCTGTGTAGCTGCCAAATGCAAGTGTCTCAGCCTGAGTCGGGGCAGGTGCTGTAGGGAGAGACTCGGGGGGCTTGGGCTGAGCAAGGGGTGACAGGGGCTGAGCCCTCGGCTGCTTTCCTGAGCAGTAGTGACGCTGGGGGGGCTGACAGGGCAGGTAGCACAGATGTATAGTCACCTGGTTTGGTGTCAAGTCCCCAAACTGAGCGTAGTTCAGACCTACTGATTTGTGCGCTGCAGTGGCCAGCGCGGTCACTGCAGACAGGTTCCCCCAGGAAATGTCATCATCTCCTTTTCTTTTCTTACCGATGGTACCATGCAGGGATGCTGGGCTTCTGCAGACCCCTGGGACACGCTGCAGCTTGCATCTCCTCTCTGGGACGCTTCATGGGGTTTGGGAAAAGCTCAGGAGTTGCTCATTTTGTTCATCACTGCATTATCTTATGATCTGGATTATTAATTCATAATCAGCAACCAGATACTCTCAAAGACTTCTGTCCTGGGGCTCTGCAGGGACATATGGGATTTAGATCAGAAGGGTCTTGTAGGGTGAAGAGGTAGAAAATGTTCCGTTTCAGAGTCCTTTGAAGATGAGCTTTTCCATGGGGCCTGTTGGTGGGTTAGAGGCTCTGACCCCATAACTACAGGGTTTGAAGAGAGGAGAGGCCTTGTGGCACACTTTTAGCACTGGGCTGCAGGACATGGCCTGCGCTCGGCACTGAGCAGATCCCGTGTTTGCACCTTCCAAGTTGCTGTGCTTCATTTCAGAATTTGCCCCAGTCATTAAACCCCACTGCTGCTTCCCTCGTCTCTGCTGGGGGAGCAGCAGCCCCTGTGATTGAGCCGCAGCAGTGGGCCAGTGGCTGGAAGCGCAGCAGTCACACTGCTCCTGCTTCCAAACGCTTAGCTCTGCATGAGCAGAGACAAATGGGTGTTTAATGCACCCACCGCTCCCTGACAGGCCTCTGGGAGAGCAAGTCTCAGGGAGCAGGGAGATGCTGCTGCTCTCCTCCCCAGGAGAGACTGGGGATGCTGCCCTGTGTGGGATGTTCCTGTGTGCAGAGGCTGGGGCAGAGCCTGGCAGGGAAGATCACCTTTGCCTGTTCACAAGTGGCTCAGAGAATTCCTCCCCGGCAGTTTCTGTGGGTGTCTGGAAGAGAGGGGCTGGAGTAGGTGGGGGCTGTGTTTGGCTGCACTGGCCCATGCCGTCTGAGATGGGAGACTCCACAAGCAGAGCGTGCCACGGATGTTCACTCATTTCTGATACAAGCCTAAAACCAGAGGGAGGATTTCTGCATCTGCTGCCCCTGTACTGCCCTAGTGCAGAGGAATACCTGGTTCTGGAGAGGGCCCTGCAAAGAATTAAAACAGGGAGACCCAGACACAAGATAAAGATGATGGCTTTGAACTTCTTCCTCACCCAGAGAGATGTCAGTCGTCAGCTGTCTCCACTGACTGGCTGCGAGTCCGGTCTCCAGCCAGATTTCTGGTGCTGGTGAGGGAATGCAACACCTTGATCGGGAGCACACGCCTACGACAGTATGAGGCACTTCCTTCACTGACATCTTTGCTCTGGTTCCTGCCATCTCCCTGAGGTTAGATGGCACTTTGGGGTTTCCTTCTGAGGAATATCAGACCTGTGGGAAAGGTCCAACCTCACATGTCCTGTATAGAATAAAGAGGGATATATGTGGTCAGACCTATCCCACAGGCCCTGTATTCTTACTCAAGTGCAGAGACCTTGACATGCCATCTTATCTTCATCCCGCCGATTTCATCCCCTCCATTGCTGCCATCTGCATCAGTGTCTTCATCATCCACCTCTCGTGTTTTGAATTCCTGCATGCTCCCATCTCATCCATGAGGAGCCGGAGGCCTAAAGATAAGCTGCCAGGACCCTCGCCAGCAGGGAACAGCGCTGAGCTAGCCAACGGGTGCCAGGAGATAGTCTGTTGGGGTGGCCACTCACAGTCCTGATGGGCAATCCAGGGCAGGGCCCCGCTTTGGTACAGGCTAAGCGCAAAGTCCCGCCTTTTGTGTTTTCTGGACTGCATTTTTCGCATTGACAGCCAGTGACTGGGATTTTTGGGAAGCATTTGCGGCACGTAGTGAGAAGAATACAGCACCTTTCAAATTAAGCACATCCTGTGGCGGTTTTGGGTCAGAGGAGCTGTCAAGCCAAAGCAAATGTGCAAAACAGCCTGTATTGTTCCAGCAGCAGAAATATCGATGGGCTGCAGGGAAATGATCTTCTGCAAACATTGCGCTTCTTGCTGTAAGGCCAGAGAATAATGATTCCTCACAGGTTTTCAGCATTCAAAAGGTTATTTACGAAACCCTTGTGTAAAAGGGCACATGTGCTGAGGAGAACAACTGAACATCTGTGGTCTTGCACTCCAGGCGTTTTTTCGTGAGTGTAACCGAGAAAAAGTGTGTGTGTCTGTGGCCATATCCAACTTGGGAGGTCATGAAGTTAAGGGTGTCGGTGACCATCTGTATGGGGTTGGGTAGGTGTGTCTTAGTCAAGCTGGGCTTGACTGAGGCGATGGGCCCAGTGGAGCCAGGCTGGGGAGCATTTCCTTTTGGTGCCTCTGTTCTGTGGTTGTTGCAGTGTTCCCACTTCATTTTCCCTTGGAAGCAGGCCTTTTGTGCTTGAGGGTCATGGGGACTTTGGAGTTGGTATGCTGAGGAAGCCTGTGGATTTTTAGGTTTTTGCTCTTTGTGCTGTAATCAGAATTGAGCAAAAGAATCTGTGAATCTTTGACCATGATCCCTGGATAGCTGGTGATTTGAGTGAGAGGGTGGAAAACCATTTTCCAGTATGATAACATTCCAGAAGCTGTTCTAAGCTTAACTGGAGCTTTGAGGGCTGGAACTGGAGCCTCCTCGGGCATTTTCTGCTCCCCTACCTATATTCAGGTGGGGATGAAGCAATTCTGTGAAGTGACCTTCTAGTGCTCCATAGGAGCCGAAACAGATGGTTGGGAGGTGGAGAGCTTGGGCAGGACCGAGTGCTCTTGGGGAGCTGGCGGCTCTGCCAGGCGACAGCATTGCGTAGGGGTGAGTAAACATAGTGCATCCGCCCGGGGGAAGTGAGGGACAGGGAAGGTTTGCCTTGTGGGGAAAAAGTGACATCTGAAATTGCCTGCAAGTATTTAACCTCTTTGCTAGCAAATATCCCAGCCCTTTTGTTCGTGTCTGGGAAGCGGAAGGAGGGTGTCAGAAATAATGGAGCAGAAGCTGTTTCAGCAGCCTCTGGGGTACTGACTGGCCTGACACCTCCTGACAGCCCCAGGATGCTAAAAGGGCACTGGGCAGCCCTTTGCCCCTAGAGCGCAGGTCTCACGTGTCGGAAAAAGGCGAGCTAAACTGGGGCGCACACAGAGCTGTTCCTGAGAAGTCACTTCAGTTGTTTGGGAGGTTCCTGGAGCTGGTGGAGCGTAGCAGTGGGCCAGCCAACGCTTTCTCTGCACCCTTTGCTGCAGCCAAACTCTGAGGGAGTGAAGCCGACCCTCTGCTGAGCAGGGGCTGCAGATGGGGCTGTTGGTGGGCAGTCTGCGAAGCCAGGAGGGAGCTCCTCGACTGGTGTGAATTAAATTTGGCTGCTGCTTGATAAAATCATTGTCGCAGGCAGAGCTTCTCACCCACTGCACTTCTGCCTGTGTAAATGTTAAAGTTTAATGTTTGTATGGGCACTTTCACAGCAGCTCTGGGCCGTACACAAAGCTCTGCTCTGTGCTTTAGGTTTGAAAAGCTGGGCTGCAGGCAGGCGATCGCAGGGAGCGACACCCCAAGGAAAGTCACTTGAGCAGAGACAGGAGTTGACATCAGGGATGTGCCACGAGCAGAGAGGACTGAAACAGTTCCTGTGGCAACAAACACACATGCGCTGGGCTGTAGTGACACCCACCCGTAGGAAATCGTTTACGGGGGCTGCATGTTTTGCTCATGAGAAACCTCCAGCATTAGTCAGCAGCTCAGCATTCAGCACACAGTTGCCCTGGCAGCCTGGAGATAACCATGGCTGTCGTGCTGGATGCCAGCACAGGGACTGAGGACGAGGCCAGGGCTCCTGCTCCCGCCAACCTGCCCTTTCTCCAGCGTGGGCCAAGTGCCCACAGTCGTGTCTGGACAGGAGCTCGGAGTAGGGGGGTCCCTGCAGAGCCCCAGCCCCAGCAGGTGACTAATGCCCCTCTCCCACCTTCTCTCCCTCCAGAATGGGCTGAACGCCCTGCACTTGGCCTCCAAGGAGGGCCACGTGAAAATGGTGGTGGAGCTGCTGCACAAGGAGATCGTTTTGGAGACAACGACCAAGGTGAGGACAAGGGATTCTGGTCATGTTAGTCCCTGCTCCGCACCCTGTCATTGCTGGCAGACGCGGCAGCAGTAGCTGAGCGGTGAATCACGCTGTTTGCTTGCAGCCCCTGGAAGGGCTGTGCTGACGGCGGTGGTGCTGGGCTGGGCCTGGAGTCCAGGCTGTAATTTCAGCCCAGCTGGAGCCGTGCTGGGCACCTCCAGGTGGAGGTTCCTCAGGGCCACGGGGGCCACTGTGAGCTCAGGAGAGGAGTAACAGAAGCCACAACACATACTAGTGCTGTCTTTATCCACATCTCCTCCCGGCACTGGTTGCCGGCTGGGGTCAGCCTGCGCTGCCCCATGGCACCCCTGCGTGGTGCAACACGGAGATGGCCTTGGTACCATTCTCACAAGCCTGGAGAGCTCCTGCGCTCCGTAAATAACATATCATTCTCTCCTTGCACCACCACGGCGGGGTGTGGTTCTTGCTCAGTGACGAGAGAGGCAGCGCGCAAGCGAGCCGGGCTGACAAATGAGCAGCCTCCAGCACCATCTGAAGGGCTGTGAGAGCCGGGGGGGGCTGGCTCCCCACCTCCCCACCACTCTGGCAGGGCTCAGGGCGCGGAGCAGAGCCTGGCATTCTGCCACACCACCCAAAGGCACAAGTCGGAGGAGCCTGTGTCTGCATTTTCCAGCCTGCTTATCATCCCTTAGCTCTGCCGGGATGCCTTGGCTTCCAGGGCGCACACTGCAGTTTTGCCTGAAGACTGCCAGCTCAGCCCCCCGTCCTCCCTCCCCTCCTCGTCTCTCGGTGCTGGAGATACACAGGGCCTGACAGCGCACACAGCTTTTGCTGCCAGTAACTTCATGGGAGAGATGAAATCACTCTCTTCCCTGGCCAGCAAACGTGAAGGGTAGCTGCCCGCTCTGTAGCGGGGATGGGGCATGGAGCAAGGGCTGCATGGCCCCACAGGCTTCTCCCGGCCAGCTGCTCTTTGCACGCCTGTTAGCACATCAGGCCCATCTTTCCTCAGCATCGTGGCTGCTCCAGCTCCTGAGCGCTGCCCTGTGGTGTCTTTCAGAAGGGAAACACAGCCCTGCACATTGCTGCCCTGGCTGGACAACAGGACGTGGTCCGGGAACTGGTGAACTATGGGGCCAACGTCAATGCGCAGTCACAGGTAGAGTGACCTGGGATGGGGTGGGAAAAGCACCCAGCATGCATGATGGTGGTATCTTCATGGTGGGAACTGTGCCCAGCACCGGCACTTCAGCAGCCCTTTACAGTTTCTCTCTAGTCGTGTTCAGGGACAAGGACTGCTCTGCCAGACTCCTGAAAGAAGATGCGTGTGCGAGTGGTGGGGAGGGAGTCTGGAGGGATGTTGGGAGACCAGCAGGGTGTCTCTGCTGAGTGAGTCCATGGCAGCACACACAAGCACATTGAACTCATCCTGGGAGGACTTGTGGCCGATGCCTCCCTAGCAAACCCTCCAGCAACCCCTGCAGCTTTGCACACTCTGCCTCCTTCATTCTCTCTTTCTTGGCCCTGGTGTGGCTGCAAGCTCTTCAGCTTTTTGCTGATGAGAGAAGCGCCCCTGAAGCAAGGGAGAGTAGTGGCAATGAGTGGAAGGCAGCGTCTCCTGGGCTGACAGTTGTGGAGATTTTCCCTAGTTCTTTCTAGACGTGAGGAGCCTTGAGCTCCAGCTCTCTGTGATTGTTCCACCATTGCCAGTTTTTTTCCTTTCCCCCACCCAACACTGTGTATGCTTTTTCCCCGGTTCAATGAGCTGGGGATGTGGGTGTTGATGGGGTGTAGGTCTGCAAGGAGTTTGAGGAACTTAAAGGGTTGTGTTGATGTGCATGGCCTTGTGTTTGCAGAAAGGCTTCACACCCCTCTACATGGCAGCACAGGAAAACCACCTGGAAGTTGTCAAGTTCTTGCTGGAAAATGGAGCCAACCAGAATGTAGCCACAGAGGTGAGATCCTTGGGGAAGACCCTAGGGCCCTGCCTGTTGGGGCTGCTGTTGGATGTGCCGGGTGCTGCCACGGCTCCTCGGCTCTCCCCCTCTCACCCGCCTCTCCTTGGCAGGATGGCTTCACACCACTTGCTGTGGCTCTTCAACAAGGGCATGAGAATGTGGTTGCTCACCTTATCAACTATGGGACAAAGGGTAAGGTCCGCCTGCCTGCCCTGCACATCGCAGCCCGCAATGATGACACTCGCACAGCTGCCGTGCTGCTGCAGAATGACCCCAATGCTGATGTCCTCTCCAAGGTGTGTCACTTTCCCATCCTGTCTCTGGGAGCTTTCCCACATCCCCAGGGAGAGCAGCAGCTTGGTATGCTGTGTTTATCCATCCTTTCAGCAGGGAGCATGTGTCTGGCTAGGCTGATCCCTCCTTCTTTCTCCTAGACTGGATTTACCCCCTTGCACATTGCAGCCCACTATGAGAACCTCAGTGTGGCCCAATTACTGCTGAACCGTGGAGCCAGTGTCAACTTCACACCCCAGGTGAGTGCAGAGTGGGACGGGTACTGCTGCGGTGCCAGAGGAGGATGCTGTGGCTCCTTCCCATGTAGGTACCATGCAGAAGGTAGCACACTGATGGATGCCTGGGGAGTTGCCGTTAATATACAGCATGGACCTTTTCTACTATGTCTTCCCTCTGTTGGATGCAGCCATGCATCCCTGGAAGCTCTTGAGACCTTGTGTCTAGGCTGAGGGAAAGCTGGTGCTGTCACTGCAGGGCAGAGCTTGTATTCCCTGCAGTTTGTGTGCCTCTTCCAGTCCCAAGGGTGTAGACAAATCCATGAGCTGGTGCTTTTCCACGAGCTCTGTGCTGCTCTTGTCCTCTCTGTCCTTTATTCACTCCGTGTCTCCTTGCAGCCCTGCGGGGGAAAGAGAAGGGGCTGCTCCCTCTAACATGCTGCTGTTCCTTCTCCCAGAATGGGATCACTCCCCTGCACATAGCCTCCCGCCGGGGCAACATCATCATGGTACGGCTGCTGCTGGACCGCGGGGCCCAGATAGAGACGAGGACCAAGGTAAGACTGCTTTTGGATCACCTGCAAGTACACGGGTTGTCTCCCTCCCCAAGCAACCTGTGTCCAGGGAGCACTGCCCAGTGCACACCCTGTGAACATCTCACTGGGTGGGTGAGGGAGGGTCCCTGGTGCACTAAGGGATGGATCAGGTTTTTCGCTGGTGCATGTAGATGTGAGAGGAGGCTGCATGGCTACAGTGAGTGTGTCCTGGGGGCTGAGGGCTCAGTTTTGCCTTATTTTGCAAAAATAAGTCTAAAGACCCTGTTACTTTCCTGCCTGAGGGGAGCCCTGCCCTTTCTTGCCCACGATGAGCCCTTGAACCTTTCTCTCTCCCCAGGATGAGCTGACCCCTCTCCACTGTGCAGCTCGCAATGGACATGTGCGAATCGCAGAGATCCTGCTGGACCATGGGGCTCCCATTCAAGCCAAAACCAAGGTACCCATGGGACTCTGCAGGGTTGTGCTTGGTGCCAGGGCTGCACAGGGGGTAACAAGCTGGGCACAGTTGCTGGATGCCACCCGTGGCTGGGCTGGTGCTGAGATTTTGGCCTCCCAAGGGACAAGGAGCCTCCTGACCTCCTCCTCAGCCCTAGCTGGAGCCCTTTGCCCAAGGGCTGCATGCTTCCAAGGGACCAGCCCTGAGAAGGGGACAGCCTGGGGACAGCCTGCCCCATGGCAGCAGCTCTTCAGGCCCTGCCCTCTGCTCAGCTGTGAGTCTCAGTGAGGGATTCTGGGGCTCCTCTCTGGTAGCGCCCTGGGAAACACACCATCTCTTCTGCCCCAGAGCTGTGGCCAGGGGAGCAAGGCAGGGGCTGGCTGGGTTGCCTGTCCCCCTCCTGGCCCAGCCCTGAGGCCCCACTCCACGGTCGCAGAACGGCTTGTCGCCGATCCACATGGCAGCACAGGGCGACCACCTGGACTGCGTGCGCCTGCTCCTGCAGTACAGCGCCGAGATCGACGACATCACCCTGGACCACCTAACGCCGCTGCACGTGGCCGCACACTGCGGGCACCACCGGGTGGCCAAGCTGCTGGTGGAGAAGGGGGCCAAGCCCAACTCCCGAGCCCTGGTGAGTGAGGAGGGGCAGGCAGGGCTGGGGCAGGGGAGAGGGAGAGTTCTCGCAAATGACTGTACATCTGTCCATCCATCTACAGAACGGCTTCACGCCCCTCCATATCGCCTGCAAGAAGAACCACATCCGGGTGATGGAGCTGCTGCTGAAGACGGGTGCCTCCATTGACGCCGTCACAGAGGTAGGTGGGCTGTGGCCCAGCCCCAGCTCTCCTGTGCAGAGCCAGCAGCGCTGCAGGGGATGGTGGCCCCCTGGCCTCTGCTGGTCCCCAGGCACCTTCTTCATTGCAGTTTAGAGGTCTTTGCAGCTCAGGACCTGCTAAGCCTGGCAGCGTCTCCTCACAGCCTGCTCTCTACAGGGCAGGGGACTGTGGGGGAGGCAGCAGCTCTCTGTGTTCCCCTCAGTTCACCTGCTGGGGTGCTGAGGCCGGGCTGGGGACCCCGAGTTTGCCTCTGTGCTGGAGCATGCCATGGGAGGTGGAGGAGGGAGCTGGAAGAGATGTTGGCAAGGTCATCAGCCCCAATCTTGGCTCCTGGCCCCTTTTTCCCCACAGTCCGGCCTGACCCCCCTGCATGTGGCCGCCTTCATGGGGCACCTGCCCATCGTCAAGACCCTGCTGCAGCGTGGAGCCTCTCCGAATGTCTCCAATGTGGTGAGTCCCACCCTGGCTGGGGCTGTGGGAACTCGGCATGGTGGGGTCCAGCAGGAGGTGGGGATTGCCCGAGTCCTGCTCTCTCTGCTCTCCTGAGCAATCCCTTGTGCCCCTGGCTTTGTGCTGGCAGAGGGAACTGGTAGGGGCCAGAAAAGGTCATGGGCACTGCTCTCCTGTGCTCAGACCAGAGGAATAACTGCAGGAGGGCATATCCTCTCCTACAGTCTCACCAATTTATCCTGTCCTTGGTGCAGAAAGTGGAGACACCCCTACACATGGCAGCCAGAGCTGGGCACACGGATGTGGCAAAGTACCTGCTGCAGAACAAAGCCAAAGCCAATGCCAAGGCCAAGGTAAGTACAGAGAACCTGTATGATAGTCCAGCTGCTGGCCTGCCAGGGGCTGTGCAACAGCAGGAGCAGGGCTGGGGGCCCATTGGCATGGCAAGCAAGGGACTGGTCCACGTCTGCCTAAACAGTTTCTCTGCCTCCCTCGCAGGATGACCAGACCCCTCTGCACTGTGCCGCACGCATTGGCCACACAGGCATGGTCAAACTGCTGCTGGAGAACAACGCAAACCCCAACCTGGCCACAACAGCGGGGCACACGCCCCTGCACATCACTGCCAGAGAGGGGCATGTGGACACGGCCCTGGCCCTGCTGGAGAAGGGGGCCTCACAGACCTGCATGACCAAGGTAGGCTGCTGTGGCCACC